>PVKS010014602.1:0-47981 GCA_004027875.1 Aplodontia rufa | reverse complement strand
AAATTATTAACCATGTCAAATGCTTTAGTTTCTGGCTCTTAGATTCATCTAGCAATTCTCTCCATGAAATATTCTGTTATATACAAAATTCATTAAATCCTGCAGAGCTGATTAAGAAAGGATTTGTTAGATTTTTGAACATGATATTATTTAGGGAACTACTTTCTGTAAATAACTATGCATCATTACTTTTTACATTGTTTTCTTAGAAATTATGTCTAGATATCTTTTCATTAATTTTAAATTAAGTGAACTAAATATATATATAGAAACTTTGGGTGTTAAGATAGAATTCGTTTTAGGACAAATTCTAAGAAAAGTGGGGCAGACCAACTGTCGCTTATAAGAAAACAAAATTTTTAAGCAACATAAGAGTTTTAGGGATTTTAAAATGAGAAGCTTGGTTGTTAGGATTAGCCATCTTAGTGATTCTTGCAAGAAGAGATTGTATTAGATATAATATTTATTTCATTTAAGACAATTTTAAAAATTAATTTTTCAAATAAGATTCTCATTCTCATTTGCCTTTTTGAAAGCCAATATAAATGCCTTTCAGTATCACTGTAATAATTTTTCTTTAGATGTTTAATTTGTTAAGCTTGACAAATAAAATCTTGTTCTATTAATAACTCCTTGCTTTACAATTGTAGAATTAATTTGTAAAAAATATAACATGAATTGAGATATGCAAAATACCTATTTTCAAATTATGGAAATTTATCTGTGGAATATAAAGAGAGAGAGAGAGAGAGAGAGTGTGTGTGTGTGTGTGTGTGTGTGTGTGTGTGTGATGAGAGTGGAACTCTTACTGCAACTGGAATCTGCTTTACCTTCATTCACAGGCTACTACATTTCACATCTTGCAAATCATTTTGTGTCTCATCTGTTTTTTTCAGTTATATCTTTGCTTTTGAATGTCAACATTAAAAAGGATGGGGATTATATTATCTTCACACATAAAAGTCATTTAATACAACTGTAGAACATATAAAATTGATTGTTTATTAGGCACTGATTACTCCTAAAAGATACACTGTTCAGGGACATTTTCCATTTCTGGAGGAAAAAAAAAAAACCTATGCTTTATAACCCCTTTTGTATGTCTGTATTTTCTATTTTTTTGTGGTCTTTGACAAATAAAATAGACAGTTTTGTTTGCTAATTGAGCCTCCTATATTTTATTTTCCCTCATTCACTTTATTCCTCTGCAATAGGGTTTTAATTGCTGATTAAAATACCTGTGTTATACCTCTTAAAGTCAAACAATAGCATGGGGTTAACTAAATATTTAATTTACTTGTCTAATTTAGAAATTAATTAAAATTAGAATGTACCAGTAACTTACAAATTCCAACTTGATCTCTTCATGCCTTCTGTTCATTTCCTACAGATCTATACTTTGTTCTTTTAAAAATCTTTAAATGAAATTAACCTTTGACACACGATAGTTTTAAATTATTAGGAAGCTCAGCTATCAAACATCAATTTATTAAAATTTCGTTTTATTTTTTGTAATATTTATACTTGGTTGCTGATTATGGAATTATCACTCTTGGTTCAATATCAAAACTTTACTTTTTGTTTGATTTTCCCCTCTAAATCTGTAAGGTTCAAGTATACATGTTACCTGCTCCTCTATAATTGGTATAATTCAGTGGTAGCCTTAAATTTCATCATTCAAGCAGAGGCACTAAAATGTTATTTTAAAAAACTTAACATTCCCTTCCATATTTATCAAATCCTATGTACTTCCTTTCATTTCCTGTGAGCTTGAGCTTGAATAGCTGTTGTGTTTGGGGGACACATGACCGCCTTTGCGCTCTGCCTTAAAGATGGAAAATCAAAACTCTTACTAGAGTATCCAGACATTTTTTGAATGCATATGAACTGTGTCTTGGAAGTTAACGCAACAATATTTAAAGTTCTATCATATTTGAATAAACTAGGAATTGCTAAGACAACCCATTTTTGTGTAGTTATGCAATTAACTATTTTAAAGCAAAAAAACCATTTTTTATAAAGTGTATTCAAGATGTTAGAAATTTAAAATTAAAACAAATCCTATTTACACGAAGTTAAAATGAAAATCTTTGCTTACTAGAAAAAGATACTAATTTATGGCCTATTATTTTGAACCTATAAAATATATCCCATTTTAGACATGCCTTTGAATTCCATACATTTTTACACATGAAAATGATAATCACAAATACTTTAGTTAAACTTCTTATAACAGAAAAAATAGTCTAGATTATGCAATTGGAGCAAAAAATCAAAGTTTTTCTTCATTTAATTTTTTTCCCCAATTAATGTATTTACTATTTCAAAAAGCACAAAAGTAATGACAGCCTGATACTGTACTTAATTAAAGTGACGTGGATTTGAAGTTTACTCAGAACAATCCTGGTTATTCCTGTTGGCTTAAATAGTTCATCCTCTTCTCTTGGAAATGTCCTAATTTGAAGGGTAAATTATATGATTGTCCTAAATACAATTGTTCACTGTGCTGAGAAGTGACTATCTTAATTCACTACCCTCTGAGAGAAGGAACTGGGGTAGGGGGAGGAACCAGTTGTCAGAGTCTTTCCTAGCCAACTGTTTCTTCTACCTGTAAAAGAAGCATAGTATTTTTAAAAAATAAAAGTTGTTGTATTTGAATGTTTGCAGCTTATGGTAAATAGTAAACAGTGGCTTTTATGTTTTCTGACGGCTGTTACATGTTATTTTAATCATTTATTCAAATAATCACGAAATATTAGTATATTATTTTTTAAAGCCTCATTCTTGAAAAAGTTTAACTGTTAGATGACAATGTGCCATTCATTATTATAGGAATGTCATTGCCATGTATAAAAAAATGCTGGCATGTATTTTATTTGTTAATAAAGTTACATAGATGTGGAAATGTGAACCTGTTGATGCATCCTTTTAAAAACCAATTTAAGATTCAAAATATATTATCACCACTTTGGCCTAACTTACATTACGTTACAGAACATTCAAGATTTGAGATAAAAATGACTCTGGCATGGAATTAGGCTGGAGAGTGCAATATCATTTAGCTTTTACACAGTTGTTTGTTAGGAGATAGATTGCAGTTTAATTTTAATAAATGTAAAATAAAATTAACTTTTTGGAAGCAATTTGTGTTCATTCCTATTTTGCAAAGGGTAGTGGTCACCATAGGTCAGAGCTGTTTATGGGCTTGTGTTTTATTTGGGACATAAAACTAAAGTGTAAAAATTTCAAGTTATTAAGAAAATTGGAAAAAACCCACCTTATTTCCCACTTTTTAAAAATTAAAAAGAAAATGTTTATTTTGAACTCAACATGTTTTACTTTTTTGATGTTCCCAGCTTAGATTTCATTTTTTTGTTTTTGTTTTGAGAGATTGAGCTATTGACTTCTGAAGACCCTCCATATATTGATGAAAACTTTTAAAAACTCCAGATCCATTAAATAACAAAGAGATAGTGTTATGACCCCATTAAAAATATAGCTCGATTATTAATGCAAACCAGAATCCTGCTTCCAGTTCAGACAATATTAGAGGTGGTTTTCATATCTCCTTGCTTCCAAAGAACCTCTTTTTTTTTTTTTTTTTTTGACTCTCCTGCTCTTTTGAGGTATGCTTATTTTAATTAAATCAACACTTTACCATCAGGGACACCAAAGAGGTTTCTTCTCTTAGCTTAACCAGAGTATAGCAAATTCAAAGCAGGTAAAATAGAAATTTACCCAAAGTTCAGCTGAAATCTAGAGAGTCGCCACTGCCTTTAGAATATAGAAAGAAGAAAATAACCTTTTAGGAAATACAAATTCTTCAGAAGCACAAGAACATGTGCGTAAGTTCCTTGTGTGGAAATACATTATTTCTTTTCCATCAAATTTAGGCTTTCATCTGTCTGAATTCCAGCACAGTACAGTGATTTGTCTTGGTTATGCAATCTATGTGATTTGGGCTGTGAAATTTTAATTCCCATCTAATTAATTCAGAGAGATGACCTAAAGAGTCTTAATTGCTACTGAGCATTTGTGACCACTCATCCTAATATAATAGGTAGTGATGGGATAAGTGTGAAGTATCACTTCCTAAGTCCAGAGTTTTAACATGATGCACAGACTATGGGAAAAATGTATCTGTCCATTGAGAGTTACGAACTTTTTAAAAGAAGTGTTTAAAAGACATAAATTATATTTTGAATTTATTTTGAAATATGATTTTTCACCCATTAAAAAAGTTTTCATTGATACATAAGAATTAAGAACTTTTAAAAGACATCTGAATCTTACAATTCCCTAATCCTATGGGAACTACAGGAATGAATTTTTGCTTGATAATTCTGATAGGACCTCTCTCCAGGGTGTAATTGTTATTCAGGATGATGTATCATACATAGTCTATGGGAGTTTGGGGGGAAGTTAACATTCCAGCCAAATTTCCAGAAGTTACAGTGCAATCGATCTACTCCAATGGTGGCACATTTCCTTCCAGAGTTTGTGAGTTTCTGGAATTTTGGTCTAGCGGTACTGTTAATTCCTTTCTCCTTGTATCTGCTTTATATCTAACTCCTCAAATGCATGTGATGGAAATTGAGTGTTAGAATCCTCTGTATGTAAGATTTCTTGTAAGGAAAGGAAAAAGCATATAAAATCAAACCCTAAAGAGTTATTATTTCTTCAGTTCCTGGTATAAGACCTCAGAATGAGGGCCCTCTGTTTTTAATGTCTCTGTACCCACAACATGGCTCTTCAGGGCCAGATCACAAGGGCATGTGGGGCAGTGTGACAGAAGGGAGTCATTTGTACTGAGATGGTAGTTATCTTCTGTGTAATTCTACTCAAGCAGAATTGGATTAATCTTATCATTCAGTTGATTTTTCTCGCTCCAACACATTTCTTTCCACTAGCAACTTCCTTTCTCCATTCTTGAGAAGCCTATGGATTATTGAGAGGCAGCTTTGTTTAACAGAAAGGAGGAGTTTGGGAGCTACAGTAAGTAACCCATTAAGTCCCAAGTTTTCAATTCTGTGAAAATTTAGAGTAGATTGGAAATCATAATCTAGAGCTTATATGTATGTTATATAAACTATTGAATACTAATTACATACTATACACTATATTAAAGTTTTTATAAGTGTTCCACATCTGGGATGCTGGGACAAAATTGGTTAACCCTGTACTCAGGTATCAACTAAGTTCAGATGATTTACTTAACTGAAGCCTAAGTTTCCTCATCTGTTTATTGGGAAGTACAGTGGGTCCCTGAGGCTTAAATGAGATTGACGCAAACAAAGGGGGAGCCGTTATTATCACGTCTTTGTGTTTCTTGAGCCCCTTTGAAAAGGGTGATAGAACAGGATCATGTTAACCTATTTTTTGCCCCTCTTTTCTCTGCCACAGTGGAATTAAAACAAAAGTTGCCTAGATGGCATTTGATTTTAAGGGATAGAATTAAACTTTGAGGGAGGGGAAAAGTCACACAGGTCTCTCCAAGGAGAAGCTTGAAGGGCCCTGAGACCAGCCCCCAGAGTTCCACAGAGAATTATGATTTCGCTTTATAACTGTTGATTCATTTTTTGTGTGTAGGGAGGTAGTGCGCTGAAATTCTGGTTGGGGTGGTAGTCAGGAAATAATTTGCCGGTCAGGTTGTTTTTGATTCTAGGATAAATTACTTCTTTAGTTTCTGTATTTTGGGTTAACTTGGGATTTCTTTCCAGAGATGTCTGTTACTTCAAAACGGAAATACTCCAATGGAAGTTAGATCCCCTAGCCTCTACCCTGACCATAATTTGGTCATTCACATATTTTCAAGAGCCCCTGTTTATAGTTGCTGTTTTGTTTGTTTGTTTGTTTGTTTTGTGTTGGTACTGGGAATTAGACTGGGGCACTTAATCACTGAGGCAAATTCCAAGCCCTTTTTATTTTTTTTTTATTTTATTTTTTTTGAGAAAAGCCAACATAAAGCACTCTTATTGCAATAATAGAACTTAAAACTCGTGTGGTGCAGGGGAAGAGCGGGACAAAGCAACAATTTATCTCACCAAATCACTACACAGGACAGCAATGGATAAGAAGGGGCTGAGGGACAAAAAGCCAGGGAACTTTGAAATCAGCAGAGAGCCAAGCATCAAAAATCAGGTGATGCTGAAACTGCAGTTGGCCAGCAGCATTTTCTGAGAGAGCACTGAAGGATTTATTACGATGGCCAGGCTTTCAGTGGGTGTTGAGTATACAAACAAAACCTTCAATTTAAACTTTCAATTAAAGTTCTTAAAATTTAGGAAGTGGAACTTGGATAGTTAGGATATCACAAAAGTCCTGAAAATCCATTAGAAAAACCACAGAATGGAGGGAGGTGGGAAACTAAACCAGCCAGGTCACAAAGAAGGCTTCAGAGGTCCCTGCTGGCCCAGGGACAGATACCTGTAAATGTCCAACATCACAGTGAAAATGATCTGCTTTCAAAAGGCAGAGGGTTTTAGGGGAGGGTGGGCAGGGCTGGCAGAGGCAAAGGCTCTCCCCCACCACTTCAGTTGTGGGTAGGGCTTTTAATTTAACCCAAGGACATTGCTCACATTGGAGAATGATTCAGTCCACAGCAGTGTCTCAAATCTGCTATAGCTTTGCTGTGCAGCATCAAGAGTGTTTAATACATAATAGATAAAAATTTCATCCAAAAAAGTAAAAGATTCTTGCAAACCACCCATCACTTGTGCTAATACCAGTCAAGATACTTTATTGGAAACCAAGATCCAAAAGACAAACTGAGTTTTCACCCCAAAATGAAAACAAAATGACTAACTTGTGGTTTATGGCATATAGGTAAACACACATAAAAAGGAGAAAGGGGAAGAGGAAATGGAGGTGTCAGAATCAAAGCTGAGTGACAGTCAGGGTAGATGTTTTTACAAAGAGTGTAGTGGGATATCAGGAAAAGCTCCAAACGGATTCTTGTGCACCTGTTCCTTCCATGGCAGATCCAAGAATAGGGAGCTGAGCGAGGAGCCACTCTTGTCTTTCCAGTTTTAGAAGTTCCATGACAAAGACAGGAGTGGCAGTGTGGTGGGATGATGCCTTGGTGCCCAGTGGCACTGCAAACATTCTCAGGGGAGATAGTTTGGCTCGCTGACTCACACTCATCTGGGCCACCCCTTCTTTCCAGCCTCGGATCACCTCCTGCCTTCCTAGCTTAAATTTAAAAGGCTTGTTGCTGTCCTGGGAAGAATCAATATTCTTTCCATCTTAAGGATCCTGCATAGTGCACCACGCAGGTCTGGCCATGCTTCTGGACTGAGCGCCAGTCTCCTGGGGAGATGGACTCCACCTGCACTCACTTGGCGGCAGGAAGCCTGGACCATGAGTGGAGCTGGCAGAGGTTCCCGCTCTGCCTGGTTCCTGTGAGTGGCTTCTGCAGGCACATGCCCCTGCAAGCCCTGCCCTGCCTTTTATTTTTTATTTTGAGACAGAGTCTCACTAAGTTGCTTAGGGGCTCAGTTTTATGCTAAGGCTGGCTTTGAACTCGAGATCCTCCTGCCTCAGCATGCCCTGTTTATAGTTTTTGAAGGGATGATGCTTTTGCTTCTTCAGTCCATTTGTACCCTATCCCTCTTTCCACCTTTCAGAAGAGCTTAAATACCATCTCTTTCTCATTTCTCTTTTAGTCTCTTACACTGATTTTGGCCCTCTTTGTTCTCACAGCCTTATGTGCATCATTTCTGAGAAGCCTTTATTGAGACTGTTCTAGGATGATTGATTTTTGTGTTAGTGTTCTCAAAGGTAGATATTATATCTGATTATTTCCATTTTATATGCCTCTCCAACAGCTAGCACAAAGCTCACAGATTCAATGATTGGATGGAATAAATGCAAGTGCCAGGTTCTGTGGATACATAAAATGATTTCTGCCTCTAACTCAATCTAATGGAAGAAGATTTATGAACAGGCAAATGTGTTTGTGTTGAGGCAGGAATAAAGTCATGGGTCAGAGCAATTGAACTCAGGGAAAAACAGGTCATCCTTCACTACCGAGGTGATACTAGAAATAGATCTTAACAAATAAATGTTTAAACGTTTCATAATCATTTAAATTTTTTTCCATCTCCTGCATGTTGTTCTCAGAATGAAGGAGTTCTATTTCCAATTCTCAGAACACTTCATCTGAGCCTCTATTAAACCACTTGCTACTGTGTGCCACAGTAATTTGTATTCATGCCTCACCATCGTGCTTGAGGGCAGGATCTATGTCTGGAATAATGTCATACCCCCAGTGTGCCTCATAGATACCTTTAAAGATCAAATCCAGGATTTTCCACATGTGGTTTTGAGCCACTCATTTTTCTCTCTGTTGGTATTACTAACTTCAGACATCATCACTAGGATAGGCATCCCTCTTTTTACAAATACCCTGGCACAAAAAGTAATTAAATTGTGAGCATCCTTTTCACGTGTCTCCTAACTCCCCCTCCCTCCCCAGAATTAACCACTGTTGACAATTTATTACAAACTCTTACAGGCTTTTTCCACATAAATGTTTTACCAGGATGATGCTTTGCTCTATAATGTCTGAATAACTAATGGTTTCATATAAAGTTGAGAGGATCTTAGGTACAATGATTTGAAAAGTCTACCTTTCCTTTGTCTTCCAGGAGACAGTGCTCGGGAGAATTCTGTTTCTTCCTGCAAACATAGTTTATTTCTACTGAAAAGCAGAGGTTTTTTTTTTTTTTTTGGTTCTGAAGTCGTTAGATGAATGTGGACTTGTGGTTTCCAAGCTATTGAAACTGGACCATTCCAAGATCTGATATTTGTAATAGTTAAGCGTTCTATTTTATGATGCTATAATTCTATTTGATAAGAAGTTTTCTGGAACCAGGTCATTAGGAGTAAAGGACTCAGGGTGGAAAGGAAAATCTAACATGGGTGGGCTTAGAGAAGACCAAAATGATTCTGGCTTTAAAATGACTTCCTTTGTTTTAGGATCAAAGTTGTGTTCCAGAATGTGTTAGTTACTGCTCTCTGACTTATCCTACAGACAATTAAAACCCATGCATAAAAGCATTCTCCAGAGAAATAGAAGCAATAGATCTATGTGTATAGGTATCCAGAGATTTATTATGGGAATTTTTTCATGTGATTATAGAGGTAGAGAAATCCTCCATCTGCAGTGTTCAAATCAGAGAGCTGGGAAAGACTACAGTGTAGTTCATTGTAAGTGCCATGGTCCAAAAACCAGGGGAGGTGATGGTGTAACTTCCAATCTGAATCCAAAGGCAGGGGTTGGAGTGATACTGGTCTAAGTCCTGGAGTCCAAAGGCCCAAGAACTAGGATCTCCACTGTCAGAGCATGAAAAAAATGAAAATCTCAACCAAGAGAGAGAAAGAATGAGAATGAATTTGCTTGACTTCTACACTTTTGTTCTATTAGAACCCTCAAAGGAGAGAATGATGAGTAAGGGTGGATCTTCTTAACCTAGCCCATTGATTCAAATGCCAGTCTCTTCTTGAAACCTCCTCACAAACACACCCTGAAATAATGTTTTACCAGCTAATTGGACCTCCCTTAGCAAGTTATTATAAAATTAGCAGCCACACCTTGCTATTTATTCTCTTCCCAAATTCTTCCGTCCTGAGCTCAATCTGTTATCTGAAGCTGAAGGAGGACTCAAATACACAGTTTGAGTGCTGTGCACTGTGTATGACTTAGATTGCTCTTAAGGTGTCTGAGTTCAGTAAAATCTGCAATGTCAAAGTGAGTAGCTCTCAATGACCTGGAAAATCTTATTCTTGATTTTTTAAATTTTTCCTGGCATTTACAGGAGAGCTTAGGGCCATCAGAAGCCACCAACATGAGAAAGAAGAATCATAATCGTTACTTTCCCACAGGGGTTACTAACCGTCCAGACTCCTTGCAGCTGGTCTGTTGATTGTCAGTCAGTTCACTATGATGGCAGTAAGCAGTGGGTTTGCATCTGCTTAACTCTCATCCCTCCTTCTCTTTATTTTTCCTAGTGTGAGTTCCACAGAGAGACTAACTTCCCAGCTGCTTCTAGAGTTGGGCTTAGGGGAAATGGTAGCAGCCACAGTTCACTAGCTAGCTCAAAGATCATTCAATGCTACCCACCTTGACCACCAACAAAACTTTGCCAAGGGCAGCATGTGCCATTTTCAAATCTCTTCTTGGTAAAACAACAAATGGGAAAGACCAAATGAAACAGGCACTCCCTTTTAGTCATCCAGCTCCCAAATGCATGGTTTTCATTTTTATTTGCAGAAATGAAACTAAGTCTCATTCTTCTTTTTAACCAAGGATAGTTCTGGGTAAAGACCCTGCTGTTCACATAGGTCCTCCCAGCCCCCACCCTCAATCTCTGCCTCAACTCCTGCCCTCTCACCTACTGCAGGATAGATGAGCCACTGGTTATCCACACCAGCAAAGCCCTTGCGTAGATGCTTCCCTGTAAAGTGTTTGTAACGATCACCTCGACTTTATGTGCTGCTTCACCTTCCATCTTAGTTCCCCACCCAGAACTCCATTTCCTCAGACAAAAATTATCTTTGCTGAGAGAAAAGTTAAGGAAAGAGAATGAGTAAAGTCTTATAGAGATGTATATCTCTTCATGTCTATTTTGTTTCCAGATTTTTTTATTAGTGCATTATAGTTGTACCTAATGATGGGATTTGTTGTCATGTATTCCTAGATGCACACAATATAGCAAAATAATTTGGTCAATATCTGCCCCCCTGCATCCCTCTACCCCTCTCCTCATGTCCCCCGATCCCTTGCCTCTCTTTTGGGTCCTATATTTTTCCTAAAAAACCCAAGTACAATGTCATAATTCTTATACCTATGAAGAACTTTTTTAATATAGATGAGTATAGTATATACAGCAACATACTTATAAATGCTTGGAATGTACCTTGCTTATCTCAGTTCCAACATTTCCCCTTCTCCTCTCTTCCTATCATCCCTTGTTTTTCTTTGATGTATGTGACAATAGGATTAAACATTTACATTTTTGTAAAGGCATGCAGTATAGAAATTTCCAGATTTTGAAATGAACTGTTCTCTCAATCCTGTACAAATTCAAGAGAGATATTTAGTAAAAGCCTGGAACTATTTATACCAACTTATTAACAGTGATTTTCCTCTTCCTTTTCTCTCTTTATTTCTTCATTCTGATTTCTTTTACTGTTCTATTTTCCTTTCCTCTTCCTCCCTATCTCACCTTTTCCTTTCTAGCATAAACCTAGCTTATCATTGAAGTCAGGCGTACAGCCCAAACATTAAAAATTCCGAAAGAAGATTAGAAGAGAAATATGACATATTACCTTAGCATGCACATACATTGGCTAATCTCTGGGTTCTTAAATTCTAGGGTAATGTTTCTCATAATGCTAATGTCTATTATCAGAAGGTTGTTTTTGTTTTTGTTTGGTTGGTTTTTGGTTTTTTTTTTTTTTTTTGAGATTGTATGTACTGGGCTGGAATGGTGACTCAGCAGTTGAGGTGCTTGCCAGGCATGTGCAAGGACTCGGGCTCAAACCCCAGCACCACATACACAACTGAGTGTCAGAGAAACAAAGGCCAGATGAAAAAGTAAATAAAATTGATCTATATTTCTCTCTTACACATATGCTCTCTCTCTCGCTTAAAAAAAAAAGATTAGATGTACTGCTGTAAGGGGAAAGGGGGTTCCACGCCCATTTTTGATGTTTCCTCCATATGGAGGGAATGTAATTAGTGAAACTCCTGACCTCCTTCCACCTCTTTATTAACTCTTCCCCAGGGGAGTCGTTTATTTGATGGGTAAATTTGAAATGTAAATACCTGGTATGCTCTGTTCTGCTTCTCTTCTTTCTCTGGGGAGCTAACAGCTCATAGGAGTTCCAGTTGTGCTCTGTTCTCTTGGGCAGGCTCTGCTCTGCCACTGCCTAGGAAAGCTGGCTCCAATCTAGTGCCATCTGGTTAGGGGACCAGGATACCCAATTCTGGGGTTCATTTAGCTATTTCCTCCAATCTAGTTTTATCACTGAAGAAGTTAATGTTTTGTTTCTCCATGTGACACTGCTTTGTTTCATTACTTTTATGCATGTCACAGGTGGCAAAGAAGGGTGCTATGTTGGGATCCTCAGAGACCATACTGCTCATTGGTTCTGTTGTTGGCTACCTGTCCCATATAGACAACTACCTGTACCTCCCATATAGATGACTCAAATGCAAAACTCTCAATTCTTACATTTGAAGTCTTTTAGAGGAGGATTTTTCCTTTTATTACACAATCATCAAACAGACACTATCTGGTTTATAATTAGATGGCTCAGAAAAAATCAAGAGTTAACCTCTGACAATATAGGACCCAGAAAAAAGGCAAGGGATCAGGGGACCGTAGGAGGGAGGTAGAGGGATGTGTGTGGGCGGGTATTGAACAAATTGTATTGCTGAATTGTGTGCATTTAGGAATATGTGACAACTAATCTCAACATTATGTAAAACTATAATGCACTAATAAAAACAAATTTAAAAAAGAAAGAAAAACTCAATAAAATTGATTCTCTCTGAAAAAAAATAAATTATCCTCTGAAGAGTAACCCCTTGTGTCTTCCACTGCTTTAAGCAATTGAAACAGTGCAATCAACTTCTTGGTCATATAATTTCTTCATAGTCTTTTGGATTTAGGATGTATACAAGTCAATGTGTTTCACTTTGTCACATTATTAAGCAACCTGTGTTATTTATGCCAGAAATGTAGTAAGGGCTCCTTGTTGCTGGCAGTTAATTTACATCTGGCCTCATGAAAGAGGAAATATGAATTAGTCCCTGTCTTCTCTGATCTTCATACCTGTTGACTGGGCCTTCACTTGCAAATGCTTTGCTTTCTAGCATGTGTTGTGGTTCTGTTTTCAGCTTGTCTTTAGAGGTTTTTGGGCAACTCTTGTCCAGTTATGTGTTCTTTTGAACATTGTTTCTCATAAACTATGAAATTCTCAAACGTTCAGTTGTTATGTTGAAGAACAGTAGAGAAAGTTAGCAAGGGAAGCTGGAAGAACTAGGAGGGAGAGTGGAAGGAAAGAAGGCAAGCATGTAGAGAGGAAGGCGTGTTGTGCTAGTAAGTTGGAGTGTGGAGTGATTCTGGCAGCCATTGGGAGAAACATGCTCCATATGGAGAGTTATTTATTGCAGCTGGACCAGAGATCCATGCCCATGAGGCCATGTGGTGAGGTCCACTATGAAAGGTTGACAAACCTTTGCAAAGAGAGAAAGTGTACTTGAGTTATTACAAGGATATAGTAATATCTGACTCATGAAACTGAAGGGCAGGGCACATTGTTTCTATGTACAAGGACCAGAACTAGCAAATAAACAATGAAAAGGAGCTAAATCAGAAACATTCACACAAGATTTCTCTGGAAAACTCCATGGTTTCTGTCTCTTTTTTCGCTCTGAGTGTCTGCTTTATTCTTTCACCTTAGACAGATTGGTTTCTTTGGTTTATGCCACTGGGACCAGGATCATCATGGTCAAGTATAAATAATCTGGCTTAGCACTTGACCTGACTGTATAAACTTGATGGAACCCAACTTATGATGTCTGAGTCCCAGTCTCAAATTCTCAGGGAATACAATTTGATTTGCCTCTCTCTCTTAGGTGGTCTCTAACTCCATACTTAATTATACTAATCTGTAGTGCCAACTGGCCCTGGAGAAATGGCAAGATCATATTTGATTTTATCTAGAACCACAGTAGTATCAAATTCTTATGCAGAATTGTATACAATTTATTGGGATCTTTAGTATATTGCATGCCCCTGGAAGCCTGGCCAAGTTGGAAGTTCCACCTTACCCAACATGGACTTTTATATTTTTGGTCATAACTGATTTGAAAGCAAAATATCTGTATTTAGAATTAAATCAAGTTTGAGAGTGAAGTGTACTATCAATTGTATAGTTTCCTCTCATTTTGTTCTAGGTAAAATAAGTGTGGTTGAAGGATTTCAACTGAGAGAACTTCTGCATCTAGGAAGATGGAGTACTTTTCATATTTCCCATTAAGTACAAATAAAAATGCTGGACATTACATATAAAATAAGCATAGAAAGATACCAGACACCAGCAGTCTGGCTGAAGTTCTTAAAATCTAAGGAACAGCTCTTTAGTGAATTCCTTGAGTTTTGTTTGGCCTCACTTATCCCAGACCGGGAGGTGAAGAAGACAGTAATGCAGATATATCAAAGGGCACAAACCAAAAAAAGAGGCCACAGCAAAACTTGGACCTCACCATCCAAAGGACCAGAAAAGATAATCAAGACAAAGCTTCTTGATAGTAACCACTCTACTTCAACCTAGCAGGACAGAAAAAACTGGTCTCATCTCCACCTCCTCCAACAAAGTGGGAAGTCAAGAATTCTACTCATGTTGGGCTGTCACAAGGCATCCCACTGTCTCCACTGAGGTGAGAGGGCCAAGTAGGGAGCTTGAACTTGGCCATCAAAGGAGGCCTAGTGGGGAGTCAGGACTTTCACCACTACCTGGCAATAACAAGGTCACCCCCTCCTCAGTGTTAGTGGAGACCACTCAGAAAGCTGGAATGCCCTTCACTTCCTACCATTAAGAGGAATGCTTTTCTTCTAGCACCCATGTAAGGCCAGAGAGGACCCTGGACTTCAACCTCTACCCAGAGGTTGAAACAGAAACTCTCTTCTGCTGGAGAAGGATAAAACAGAAGTTTCAAATAAGATTAAAGTCTTATAACAGCATGGAATGACCAGGTTTCATTCAAATGTCACTCATCACAAGGACATGAATTGTACAGTTACTAAAAATCTGAACCAAGGAAAAAATATCAATCAATGCTCATTGATTGTTATTTACTCCTACAAGTGACTTAGATTGGAGGAAAATGCAAGTGATTACAGCCACTCATTATTCATTTCAGTCTTTTAAGAATGTTACTAGAGATAAGTAGATAAAACTTATGATTATTGTGCTCTGAGCTTGACACTGTATTAAACACATCAAAGATGGAGCCCTAGTAACAGAGTTTGGAAGGAGAATGAAAGGAAGGGAATAAAATCATAACAAGGAATCATGAAGTAAGTAATGGTCTTGAATTAAGAGATTAAAGTATCCAGCTGCAAATCGGACCCATATCCTGAAAAGTTTTCTAGAAATACTGGGAAAACAAAACTAGTGAGATTCTACAAGAGGGGGGGAGGTATTTTAGCTTGCACTAGAGCAAGTTTTTGTTTTCCTATGTATATAGATCATCTATCATTTGCCCATGTTAGTAAAAATTAAAATGCTTTTAAAAATCACAAACATTTCCATCTCTAGTGTACACTGTTGATTATTGGTCTAAGGATGTTTGGGTGAATTTTAAATTATTTTTTAAATGAAAAAGATGATATTCTTAGTAAAGAAAAAAGAAAAGTCCTGCTAAGTCCTTAAATAAGGACTTATGGCCCCATCTCTAGGACTGATGATATTTAACGTTCATGTATCTTTAAAAGGAATATGAGGAATGAATGATTTGTTTAGTTGTATAATCAAGTTTTTCTTTTCTTGATTTTTGAGAAGAAGAAGAAAAAAAGATTTGATGTGTTTACTTAGGGGTGAGTAATAACGGAATACCTATTGAATGGCCAGCTGAGTATGTGAAAGAGAATGGTTTATATATGCTTTGGGTTCTGCCTGATGCTTGTGCCCATCCAGGATGGTCTATAAAACCTTCACTGTTTTTCTCCTCAGGATCAGTCTTCCTGAATTCACCATATAAAGTTTTAATAAGTGACCTATTTGCAAAACTCCCTTCCAGATTAGCAAATGCAAGTTGATAGAAAACTTCAGTTGCCTTTTTTCCTTATAATCTCCCTTTCCTTGTAGTTTCCTCTTTTCAATTTTACCAAATTGCACATCTCTCCTCACACATAACAAACACACACACACAGTAAGTGCATCAGCCAATTATTTTAAGAAGTGAAAAGAAAAATTAAAAATGCAGCTTTCATGAGAACAGTTTACAGCATTTTCCTACCATGATCTCAGTGACATGTGTTACATTGATTTTAAAAAATAACATCTAATTTAGTCTATAGAAGTTTTTTATGTAAAGCAAAAATTTCTTATTCAATGCTAAGGATACCTAATTGTTGAGGAAAAGATAACTGGCATATAATGTTACTTGGAAAGAAAAAAGAAAAAATTAGGGTCTGTTTTATTTTGATTTTAAGTAAGATACTAGAACACAGTCTGCTCTTAGCCATCTTTTAAGATAATTTTACTAATAAAGGCAATATATTATTTATGTTTTGTCCAGCTAAGTCTTTAAAGAAGGACTGGCATTCCCATTCCCAGGGCTGATATTCTTTAAAATTCATATATCTATAAAAGGAGTATGCGGAATAAAAGACTTCTTTAAAGCCACCCAAAGAAAAGCCACTTAATCTCTAATGTTTTTTTCTTATTGTTTGTCTTTCCTCTGGCATTTGCTTACAACATGTAAATTAAATTAAAAATGGAATGAGGACTAAATATGAAGCATCATTATTCATGTGATTTAATTAGTACATCAACTGTTATTACAAAGCCCTCAAATGTGCATATATATGAGAAAGAAGTGTACAGTAAAAACAGGGTACTGTTTCTTTTATTATTGTCTTTTAGATACTTGTCAAATATTGAAACCACCAGTAAACAATGCAAGTATGGTTTATGTCCTTAAACAGCTATAAGACCCAAAAGAAAAGGCATTCTTTTTCCATATACTCTTTAAAGAATAACAAATTCCAATTGGAAACTAACATACTCCTATAAATTAGAAAATGTCAATGGTCTTTTAAAAAATTCCATCACAATTTCACATTATTTCATAAATTTTAAAGGAAAAAAGATGACTTTCATAATCCCATTATGTTGATATAATCTTCATTTAGGCATGTTCCTTCCAAGTCTTGACCACATGCACAGTTATTGTTATTTTTCAGGCAAACTTGTATTCTTTTTTCTTAACAATGTTTTAATCTTAAATCTCATTTATTCACAATTGTCATAATTTTAACGTGTAATAGTTTTAATAATTTCTTTTATGGGAATTTATCACGTGGAAAAAATTCAACAGAAGAAAAAATACTCTATAATGATGTTCATAGCAGTCTTATTCATGAAAATAAATAGTGAATACAGTCATTGTCCTGCAGTGGTAAATCATGGCCTATAAACTGGATGGAACATGACGTTAATGCTTTCAACAGTAGCCAAAAGAATGAAGATTCTAATCATGGCTGTTTGGTCAGCTCAAGGGGCTCTAATGGTCCAGCTGAGTTTCACAGTAGGGTGAGTCATTGTCCAGTGCTGCCTCCTGTGTTATGTCTCTTATAAAAAATCTCTTTTGACAGACAGAATGTGAGGAGAAGACTAATGAGTACAGGAGGTCCAGGGATGGCCTAACCATTGTTTGACATTTAGAATGAAACAAAAGTGAAGCAAACCCCCAAATTTGGCCATGCTACAAGCCGAGATGAGTTAGCAATTTGTGGGTCTCATTCTTTCCTGTGTTTTTCTATAAGGAAGGACAAATATACTGATCTGACTTGGATTACCTGGTTCTGTAACCAGAAGAAGAGAAAGTAACTTGTTAGATAAAGACATGCCATGAAGAGATTGGAATAAACCACTTTGAAATGATGGATTCTGGCAGCCTGGGTGGGGCCAGTCTCTTATGGATCAGAATTTTCAAAACTCTATGGCGAGAATGAACTAAATTATTTCTTCAACAGAAAGAGCCAAGACTGACCGATGTCCACTGTGTTTTTGCAGTTCTGATCTTTGTCTATACAGGCAGGCAAGTTGGCCAAGTCAAAGTGGGGCTTTGAATTTTTGTTGGCTATAATTGTCCCACTGGAAATGTATTTAAGAAATGTTTTTATCAATATTATTACCTTTAAAAAGGACCCTCAAAATATGTCAAAATCAACCCCCCCAAAAAAGATATATCGATGTGTCATGAATAGGTTCATTGTTCCATCATTAATGAATGTTTCTTTTCACTTACTTATGGTGAATTAAAGGGAAATGTCTTAACACTTTTAATGAAATACTTATTTTGAAATAAAATATCAAAAATAGTTTCAAAAATTTCTATAGTGCCATGAGATGATAGCCTAAAATATCAAAGCTCCCTTTCTTGGTCTTTCCTGTGATTGTACACCCTGCCGTGTGCCCCCCAGATAGGCAACAGGAAGGTGGTGCCAACAGTTCTCAGTATACAGTTATTATAATAGAAATAGAAAGACTAATAAGCAAGGAACTTAGTCAAAAAAGTCAATGTTCAGCTTCAAGTTCTCATTGCATATTCAGGGCAAGGATAGTGGTTGAAGCAAAAATGGTTCTTGAGTTTTAAGAAAATCATTGTCAAAAATCATAACTCTGAACAACGAGGGTTTAAAATTATGCGTGGACAGTTATCATTAGAAGATATTGGACACATTGAGGTGGCCAACTTATCTAGACTAGATGAAGTTATTACAGTTTGGAGGAAGAAGAGAGTAGAAAAGAGTCCTGGTTAGAATATGGAACGAGGGAATGAAGGATTTCATGTGCCTGTTTGAGGACGGCAGAAGGCATTGCAACTAAAATACTTTGTTTCCTGGGTGGAATCTGGAAGTGGGACAAGGTTCAAGATTTCTCCACATCATGGTATAAGTCATGGTATCTAGGCAAAGTATCTAAAACCTTATCCCAATGGTCACAAAACAAAGAGAGAAAGCTATTAGATGTGAGGAGTCCCAAGGTTAGCACGAAGGTGAACCAGAGAAACTGTCCTGGAGTTTAGATGGAAGCCCAGATGGGACTATGGCCATTAGTAGGTGTTATCATTGCAAGATGTCCCACACTAAAGACCAGTGAGAGTGAGGACCAGCAAGACATGCCAACACAGGGCACGTGACAACAGGGCCCAGATGTCTAATGCCTAGACATTATAGATGCTTCCACATCTTAGATGCCATCTTGGAGAAATGTAAAGAGGTTGCAGAAAATATTCTTAATGGACTGAGGAAATTTTGCTGGTCTAGCATTAATTTTATGCCACTAATAGAATGAAGTCTCAAGGAATACATTCCTTTAGGTATAGAAAAATACTTTTTCATAACTTAAATTTGTAGCCAATGAGATTCAATCTCTCCACATAGTTAATAGTCCTAGAACCTGTTGAAAAAAATTATATCAGAAATGAAATAAAATAAATATCTTAAAATACACACATGTAAAAGTTTATTTTTATAAAAGTTTAAATAATCAACCCTAATGGGGAAAGGAGGGTTCCACGTGATAGTTCCATCAATATTTAATACATTTGGAAGAAGTTCTCATTCTTACAAAATAAATGTCAGCACTAGTGGAGGAAAAATACTGTAATAGAAAACTGTTTAAATGAGGACCCTGATTCAGAAAAGCGAATAGGTTAGAACAGCACTTTCCTTCCCTTTTGTAGGAAAGTATATATCTAAATACTGGGTCCCTGCTGGGCATTTATTTTTCTTTAGAGAGAGAAGGACAGTGAGAGAGAGAAAGAGAGAATCAATTTTATTTAGTTTTTCATGTGGCTTTTTTTGCTCTGACACTTTGTTGTTTATGTGGTGCTGGGATTTGAACCCCGCGTCCTTGCACATGCCAGGCAAGTGCCATAATCACTGAGCCACCACTCCAGCCCCTGGGCAGTTTTTTTTTTTTTTGTCCTTATTTAAGAAGGAGTCTCTAGGGAAGCCCACAGACAACAGGAGGCAAAAACAGAAACACTAGAGGAGATTTTAGCCTCTGATGTCTATTGGTACTGAAAACAGTAATCACAGTCTGATTTTTAGATAGACAAGCATCAAACCTTATGACAAAGGCCCATTTACCTTATCGTGTCCAATTAGCAACAATACGTGAGCTGATTTGACTTATAATATGATCACACATGTCAGATAAAATAGGAGGCCCTTTTTTTTTTTCTTTTTGATACGGGGAATTGAACTCATGGGTACTTTATCCCTGAGATACAGTCCCAGTTCTTTTTATTTTTTACTTTGACACAGTGTCTTGCTAAGTTACTGAGAGTCTTGCTAAGTTGCTGTGGCCTCAAATGAGGAATCCTCTTGACTCATCTTCCTGAGTTCGCCTTACCCGTCTCAAAGAATGAAAGTAATTCTGCTCTCTAAATAAAAACTTTCCAGTTTCTTAATTATTCAACTGACCTACTTGGTTACTTAACACTATTCCTTTTTCTTTGTTAGTTTTTTTTATTAAATATAAACATCATGCAAAATATTTATAACTTGCAGTGCATAAAGATGACATCAACGGAATACCCATCTTCCATTACTCAGCTTGAGAATAGCTGAAGGCCCTATGGTTCCCTTCCACCTGCACTATAAGGCAGTCTGTCCTGAACTTTACATTTGTCCTCACATGGTAGACGGCAGAAAGGCAGCAATAACCAACTTCCTATCAAGCCCCTTTATAAGGGCACCTAACCTAACTCACAAGAAGGAAAACTCATGTCTTCTTACCTCTTCAAGGTTCCATCTTTTAATACTATCAGATTGACAATAACTGAAATTTGAAAGAGACACATTCAAATCACAGTGTTCTACCCACAGTCCTCCCAGATTTATATCTTTTTCAGATACAAAAGGCATTCATTCTGTCCTAATAACCTCCAAAGTCTTAGTTTATTCCAGCAATGACTTAAAAGTTTGTGTAGCACAGTCTTATCTAGATATCAACCAAATAGGTGAAACCTAATGCACAATCCATTCTTAGATGAATTTCCCTCAGCTATGAGCCTGTGACATCAAATAAATTATGTGCTTTCAAAATGCAGTGGTGGGGGCTGGATCTATGGCTTGGCAGGTACAGTGCTTGTCCAGCATGTGCAAGGATGTGGGTTCAACACCCAGAACCACGTACACAATGAAGTGTTGGAGCAACGAAGGCCACATGAAAAACTACATAAAAATTGATTCTTTCTCTTTAAAAAAAAAAATGCCGTGGTGGCATAGTCCCATTTTAAAAATGGAAAAACAGTAAAGAAGGAAGTGGTAACAGTGCCCAAGTAAGTCCAAAACTCAACAAGGCAAACTAAATCTTGTTGCTTGGGAGTAATTATCTTTAACTCTATGTCTCTCCTTCCCACACTCAGGTGAGGGTTGGGCCTTCAAAGTTTCAAGAGACCCTGCTCCCATGGCTTTGCTGGGCACAGTCTATGCTCCACCTCTCGCAGGTTGGAGTCACGAGCCAGATGTTACACCCTGGTGACTCTCCAGTTCTGAGATCTTAAGAGTAAATTTGCCTGCATGACTGCACCAAGCATTGCCCAAGTAGGGGTTCTCTGGGCTGACACCATCTGAGAAGCAGGTCTCTGAGGCATTCTTTGAAATTTAGGTGGAAGAAGCTCTTCTCTGTCACACTTGTGCTCTTTAAGCCTGCAGAGCTTGTAACAGGTGAATGCTGCCAAGGTTTGTGGTTTACACCCTATAGAGTGGTGATTTGAAACACGTATGGGCCCCATGGAGCCACATCTGAAATGGCTAAAGGAGCACTGGAATGCTAGGAGCATTGCCACATTGGTAACACCTGAATTTTAAAGGGAATGCACAATTTTCTTTGTAGGTTTTCTGTATTTGTATACTCAAGGTAAGTTTTTTCTTTTATGGCTTTGAACTTTAAATAAATGCAACTATCCTGTATGCATTCTTCAATAAGGAGCTTTTCCACTCAACTCAAATTCATCTTTGTTGATGCCTGGTGTAGTTCATTCCTTGATATTTTTTGCATCACTTTTTCTTTTGTAGAGCTGTGTAGTTTGTAGCATGTACCTTTTTTATTGTAGTGTTCAGCTTTGTATTTTTTGTTGAAAACATTAAGGGTTCATGGCAGATAAAGAAAATGTGAGATTATGTATATATATATATATACATATATATATATATATACATATATATATATATATATAATGAAGTTTTATTCAGCCATAAAGAAAAATGAAATTGTGTCATTTGCAGAAAATGATGATGTTAAGGGCAATAAGCCAAATTGAGAAGGTCAAGGGTCATATGATTTCTCTCATATGTGAAAGTTAGAGAGGAAAGAGGAAACAAAAGGTGGGGCAGGGGATCTCATGAAAATCCAAGGGAGGTCACAGAGGAAAGAGACCAGAGATGAGAGGATGGGAAGGTGCTAGGGAATGATGTTAGTCCAATTATATTGTTATATTGTGCATGTATGAATGTTTAAAAAATAATAAAAGGAGTTCATGGCAGCAATGCTATTGTGCACTTCTACATAGGTTTATATATATTTATTGTATTTACATTCATATTGTCCACTTTTTGTAAGTATTTCCATATTTACTCCCTTGCTTTCACTCCCGTTAATGCATGGTTTGGGGCCCAATACTTAACCTCTTATGGGCTTACTGTATTCCTCCATGACTACAATATACAAAGGCAGGAAAAGAGAGACCTTCTTCCCAGTGTACTTAAAACCATTCTCCAGAGGCTTTCAGAGACTTCACATGTCTTTTCTAAATTGGTCACCAGCAAGGGCAATCTTAAAAGATAGTAACTTAAACTTACAAGATGGGAAAACTATCCAGCTTTCCCAGAAGTATGTAACTTCTTAAAATGTGTACCACGGCAGGAATCTCTAAGAGGGAGGTGGAGTGTGTGTGTGTGTCAAGGGAGAGGACACCTGTCACACAATCACAGGATAATGGAAGTGAGGAAATGATATGAGAGATGAGGAAGAACAAAAATATAAGACGTTAAGGTCGAGAGCTGTGAAATGTTAAATATGGATTATTTTCTCACAAACTACTAGCTTGGCAAGTTGTGTTGTCCTTGGGGGTGTGGGGAGGGAGAAGGACAAACACCACATCCCTGATATGCCCCTTTCTATTTCCAAGAATGTAACCAAGTCAAGGGAACAATGAGAGTGGGTCCTGATAACAATTATCTGGAAGGACACTGGCTCTCTCATGCTCTGAAAACTAGGGCAAACTAGTGTTATCTGTAGAAACTGCTTTTTTGCATATATGCTAAGTTCCTAAGTGCTGATTGTACAGTGGGACAAATCAAGCTAATTATGTCACAGCTTCTCTAATCTACTCTAACCGCCCCCCAACCTTGTGGTAACTGATATGTAAGGTCTTTGAACACTGTAGAGAGTATGGGCCCTTGTCCAGCTGGGCACCTCTGGACAAAGTTCCATGAGGGATGGCGACGTAACACTTAGGTGAAGCACCGTGAGGGGCAAGGTATTATCTGTCCAGTCCGTCACCACTGAATCTTCCCCATAAGCAGTTTCCTGTAAAGCTTATGTAAGCCTCACATGCCATCTCTGGGTGTCTTCTCTGGTTTCTAGGTAACCTATCACACTGCCTAGCAGAAGTGGGATGTGCACCAGTTTTTAAGGATGACTGTGAACAATATTAAAATGATTACTATTTTATAGACGTCTTTGGGAAAAAAATTCCTAATATTTGAAATGTGCCTTACTCAATAATCATTGTCCAGAATCCAGTGGAATCTAGGATTGATGGGAAGTCCGTGAGAAGAAAGTCCCTCTAATTTCTGCTGCTTGCTAATGAAAGTTGCTGGCACTGTACTAGATTTGGACACTGAAGTAATAAACTAAATGTTCTGTTCCTTCTTGTGACCTTGGAAAAATAAAACTTAGAAAGGAATTTCACAAGATACTCAGGAAGATAAAGTTTCCATAAGGGAATATCTTCCCTATAAACATTGTTAAATTCTTAAAAAAAAAAACAACGGGTTTTTAATTTAGCCTTTAGTTTTTCTTTTTCAAATATTATGAACAAAAGCATTGATGACAGGATTTGTCAATATGAAATCTTTGATGAAAGATTTAGTCATCAAATAATTTGAAGAATCAAAATAATTAAATAATGCATAGTAATTCTATAATTTTAATAATCAAAAGATCAAATTATTATACATATCCTAAATATTTAGATCGCCTGACATCTATTGGTAATATTAAAGAGAACTTTGTTTTAGTAACCAGATGTGTTTTAAAGAACTAATTTATGTTACATATAAATATATGAGCCATATCTACTGTGAATGACTTTATGTTATGGCAAGAGAAATTTTTAATACATGTCTTTTACTATAAACTCAGAACTGAGCTTTTGGACTGGACAATGTTATTGTGAATTTTATAAAACCACAAGTCATTTTTATGTATGACTAAAGAATGGAAAAAACCATTATAGAAAAAGAATAGTGGCTTGAAATGAGGAATGGTGGTGGGTGTCAAAACAGGCAAATCTACTTAATCACATGATATGCCCATGTAAAATTAGAGATCTTAGCAAAAAAATTCTCATCCTCTGATAGGTACAAATATATATTTTTTTCCAATGGGGAGAGCTGGGTGTGGTGCACACCTGTCATTCTATCTACCCGGAAAGCTGAGGCAGGAGGTTCTCAAGTTTGAGGCCAGACTTAGCAACTAGGTCTTGATTTTGTGAGACCCTGTTACAAAATAAAGTAGAAGTTTTTTTTAAAAGGGTGTGGTTGTGGCTCAGCAGTAGAGTGGTAGAGTGCTTGTCTACAACGTGTGAGGCTCTGAGTTTGGTCTCCTGTACCCCTCACATGGGGAGAGGAGCAGAGAAAAGGAATTACAGGTAGAAAAAGCAGTCTGAGAATAGATTGGAAGATGGGACAGCACAAGGCTTGTTAAAAGCTCAAGATGTTAACTTTAGTATTGCTAAGACAAAAGTCACAGGTCTAAAGTGCGTAATTAGGACAAAGTCATCAAAGTCATCATTACATTTACAATGTAAATGGTGGAGGTTGGGGGAAGTTGGTATAGGAGATGAAGTGAGGTAGTGAGTAGAGGGCCCAGGAAGCGTTTGGAGCTTCAGGAGTGTGCTAAAGCCTTGAAGTAACCATTGTAGGGGTGGGTGGTGGAATTCTGGGACAATGGAAGAATTGACAGGCAATGCATGAGTCCAGCCAAGACTGGAGACTTGTGACTTTTGCACTACAGCCAGTCTGCATGGTTGTAAGCATTGTTCCAGCAGCTCAGCTGTCTGCAGCAAAGGCTGAGAAGACAGCAGAGATCCTAGAATTCAGTTTTTCTTGGAGGTTTTAGGCAAAGATTGGAGGGGCAGGGGAATAGAGGGAACCTCTGACAAAGTGATCCAAGTGATCAACTGTGCAGGGCAATTTCACTCTTGAGTATTTATCCAAAAAAATTGAAAACAATGACAGAAAGATACTTCCACACTTAAGTGCCCTATATTCGGCGAAAGGTGAAAGCAGCCCAAGTATCCATCAACCGGTGACTGGATAAACAACCCACAGATATAGTGGAATATTGCTTAGCCTTAAATAAACGAAATCCTGATGAACACTGCAGTGCGGATAAACCTGAAAAGCATCATGCTAAATGACGTAGTCAGACATAAAAGGACAAATAGTATATGATTTCACTTAAATGAGGCACTTAAATTTATAGAGTCAGAAAGTAGAACAATGTGTCCCCCCAAATTCATATGTTGAAAGTGAAAGGCTAATATGACAGTTTTAAGAGCTGGCACCTTGAGCAGGTGATTACCTTATAAGAGTGGAGCCCTTACAGATGGGTTAATGACTTTATAAAAAAGGTGGAAGGGGCACACTAGCCACTTTTCACTCCTCTGCCTTCTGCCACATGAGGACCGAGCAACACAGAGCCATCCTAGAAGCAGAGAGCAGCCCTCACCAGACGCCCAAGCTGCTGGTGTCTTCATCTTTCTAGACTATGGAACTGTAAGAAATGAATTTCTTTTCTTATGAATGACCCAATCTGTGGCATTTTGTTCTGGCTTCAGGAACAAAAGGGAAAAAATGTGACTATTGGGAACTAGAAGGAGGGGAACATGAAGTTAGTGTTTAATATGTACCGAGTTTCAGCTTGGGATGAAGAAAAAGTCCTGGAGTGATGGTAGTTTCACAATATTGTAAATGTATTTAAGTGTATACCTTAAAATGGTTAAAAATTGTAAATTTGAAGGACGTATTTTACCACAACGAGGCCCCCAGACTTTGAATGTATCAATTCAATGAGAAATAGCCATCATGGTTACCATATCTTTGAGGTCTTTTAGATGAACTTTAACCCCTGGGCCCTGAAATAGCCCTGACTCTGCAGAGAGTCTCAAAAGATCCTTCAGGAACTCGCCTTTCCCCACTTCTCTGCTCTCTCAGAGAGACTCAGAATCAGGCTTGCAGGGCAAAGCAGGTTCACACCCTCCCTTAGCCTCTTTCTCTTCTTAGCAGCCCCAATCCACCAAAAATATAACCCCAGCCTCATTCCTCATTGCTATCCGCACAATAAAAGCTATGAGTCCACATGCCGATCAATTTTGGGTGAACAGGTGCCCAGAGGATTTGCCAGCCCCACCCTAGTTCAGGATCCAAATTTAAGGCAGAAGCCTTACTGCCTTGTAGGACCTCGTCTCAGAAGTCAGTCAAGCGGCTACATCTTTGCAACTTCTATTGGACGGGACAGTTATAAGATGCAGATAAGTATAAGGGAACGAAACAGTGGACACTTTAGGAGCTGATGTCACTTTGTAAGAAGACAGCACATGGGATTTTATAGAAGTTAAGTGTAGCCACCTTTGGAACATACTACCTGCCACTTTGGTGTTAGGATCCCTTAATGATTTTTCGTATGCTTTCTTTAGAATATCTAAATTCTTTTAGACGATTGAATGGAAATCAATGATAGCAACTTTCTTTTACTGTTCTTCTCCTATTTCATATTCTCATACATCTAAAAAAAAAAGCTGAATGCATTGGTCATCTTTTTTTTTCATGATTTAAGATGTGCTTACCAAGTTACCTTTAGTCATAATGTCTCTTATGATGGTTTCTCAGACTTTCTCTGTCCTTGATGACCTTGACCATTTTGACAAGCCCTGGGCAGGTGTTGTGAAGGAGGTTCTTCCATTGGAAAGTGTCTGATGTTTTCCTCGTAACCAGATTGAGGTGATGGGGTTCGGGAGGATGATCACAGAAGTTGACTGCCACGCTTATCACATCAAATCAGTGTTATATACTATCAAGATGAGTGATCATCCTTGATGTTGGTGTTGATTGCCTGCCTGATGTGGTGTTGGTCGATTTCCCCACTGCAAAGTCAGCGCACTCTCGGAAGGAAGTTCTTAGGCAGAGTGCATGCTCAAGGACTGGGGACTTGTATGCTACCTCCTCAGGGTACAGGAGCTCCATAACTTATTGGCAATTTTTCTATGTGGGAAACCGATTGTCTCTTCCTTGGAAACTAGCATTGTCATTTGTCAGCTGTGTGACCACTGGTAAGTCCCTTTACTTTGTTGACTTTGTTTCCTTATCTTTAAATTCCATCTTTACATAATTTTTAAAGATAAGATAGGCCAAAATGAACCATGCCTGTATACAGGTCTTAGTAATTGTTTTCCTTAGTTCAGATTTCTTGCCTCCCCAGGAGGGCCTCTTGTAGAGACTGTGATGATTTCTTCCTGGTTATGAGGGACCTTGGAATGGCCACTGAGGGTGGGAGGAGAACTATGGCCAGGGGCAGGGCTGGTGGCATCTGTCTTGGAGATGGACCCTCAGGCCCAAATAGGGAGTTCTGCTCCGCTTTGAATCCTTTCTCTTCCTGCCAGGAAAGCTCCTCATCTGGAGTGATTGCTGCTGTGGTTAAGATTACCCAACACAGCTGTTTGAAGGCTGCTAAGGAGGGCAGAGGTATGAAGAAAAGGAAGACTTTTTTCCCCCAGAGAATATGCACAGAGTCTGAAGTCCTAACATTTTGGCCCAAGGATTTCTGCCCCTTTCCCTGACTAGTCCCTCTGAGAGCACTTTTGGCGGCAGTTTTATGCACGTTCCTAATGCCATTGCAGGTTGTGATTAGGAGAACTGTCTTTATGAAAGATACTTGAAAGTCAGGTCCGAACAAGGCACATGTACGTTCTTTGCAGAGGATGTGAAGCTTGCTGACTGGAAGGCTGCCTGCCAGAACAAGATCCTTCTGTGCACACCAGAAACAATCTGCTATTGTCTCCAGGGATAAAACGGTGCCAACAAAAAATGAGAACTCTCAGCCAAGAGGAGGAATACTGCATTAACTGCTTCACCACTAAAGGTGATTATGGGAAAGGATAGACAGGGCAGAACTCAACTCTTTGATTTTAGCCAGGAATACACACATGGCACAGACGTGGTACCCTGAGCGCAGCCTGTTGAGGGCCCAGTTAGAGTGGACCGAATGCTTCCCTCCCTGTGGAGGCACCACTCAGGGTTACAGCTCTTCTTTCTTTCTGCGAGTTTTAATGATGCCAGGGGAAGTAGCTGGGCACTTCCACTGTCTCCCTTAAGTTGGTTTTGATTCCAGAAGCTGTTACCTGTTACCTCAGAGATGGCACCATGCCAGGATTGTGGGGGGTGGGGAGGGTAGGAGAGTGTGCGTAGCTTTTATGGCAGCTTAAGGGAAGAGGAAGAAATGCAGTGTCCATGGAGGAAACCAGGGGAAAGAAAAGACCAAAGAAAATAAACAGAATTAGGTAATGGGAAGGCTTGTCTTAACATTATTGATTTTTTTTAAAAGAGAGAAGAGGGACAGTGAGAGAGAAAAAGAATCAGTTTTATTTAGTTTTTCATGTGGCTTTCGTTGCTCTGACACTTTGTTGTGTACATGGTGCTGGGATTTGAACTTGCGTCCTTGCACATGCCAGGCAAGCGCCGTGACCGCTGAGCCACTGCTCCAGCCCCAACATTGTTAATTCTTTAATGTGTGATTGACCCATGTTATCCCTTTACTACTGGTGAAAAAAAATGAAGGAATATTAATTAAATCTATATCTTACTTATTTCCTACAATCTGGGTTAACATCTGACTACAACTCACAAGAAACTTACTAGTGATATTGTGAGCCCCTTATTCTTGAACTTAACTATCAGGTCTCCCCTAACTTCATTTTAAAATACAGCTTTATTTTTAAAAATGCAAGCACTATAGAACAATTCAAGGCCCTGGGTGTTTGGGGAGGTGCTGGATTCACGTGAACAAGCTCTAAGGGTAAAGGAATGACCGGAGGCATTGATCACAATTCCCTCCTTTTAAAAACAACCCACACAGTCAACCCACAGCAGAGAAGAAGCCTGCTCCTGAGTGACTAAGATGCCTAGCCAGGTCCCCTTCTGTTTCATGTGCTACTAACTTGTCTGTGATCCTTTATGAACTATCTGTGGGAGGGGGTTGAAGTACATGCTTGTTTGGGCCCATTGGTTTCAGTATCAGGGTCACTACTGGGTCTGATTCTAGTATGTTTCTTCTCTTACTCCTCTCTCTGGATGTATCTGATAATCTTCCTTGGACTCCTGGACGTGGAGTGTGAATCAGTGGACATTATCTAGGTGGTATTTGTGCTCCAGAGAGTGTCCTGTTTAGCTTCCAGAAGGCGGCCCTGGAGCAGATCACCTTAATCCAATCAGGGAGCAAGCTGATTCGAAGCCCTACCACGTCTTCAAGTTTTCCACCGTTTTTAGGTCTGCCCTTGCTTCTAGGGTGTATTAAGACTTAAGCAAAGTCCTGGTATATTTACTTGGGCACCTCCACTTTGGCAGTTTCTGAACTTCGTTTTTCTTTTTTAATCTCCGTAGCACAGTATGATTGCCAATAGCTCTGCTTAGTGTTTCAGCCTCTTGGCAAACACTTTTGGATCAGTTTTCCTATCTCTTGAGCTGAATCAGAAATGAATGATGACTGTCTCAAGAGGAAAAGCAGCTTGAACGTTCTCTCTAGGATTTTGGCCTCTCCTATCATGGGACCATTGGTAGTGCGTTCCCAGCTTTGTTTCTGCAGTCCCATGAGACTGATGAGAAACTTTGCTTGGCTTCTCTGCACCTCGGTGGCCACTTCTATGCCCAGCTTCTCAGCCTCTCTGTCTAAGCTTGATTATTTTTTTTCTTCTTTCAAAGATCTGGACTTCCTCAAAATTTTGACTACTTTCTGCTTTCATGGTTCTTCAAGGCCATAAAGTAGGGTCTTTGGTTTGAATATGTGCTTCTTTCTGTTTTTTTATTTGTTTTTAGGATTAGGAGTGTTCCAGCATTAGCGGGAGAATTAGTTAACCATAAGCAAGAAAGCCAAGCACTGTCCTTGTTCTATGTGCCACAGATGGAAATGTTCTAAAGCTTTGCAACGAACTGAATATTTATCTATGTCCCCTCAAAATTCGTGTGTGGAAGTTTTAGCTTTCAAAGTGATGGTTGAGGGGTCCTGTTGGAGGTGTTAGGTGTGAGGGCAGCATCCTCATTGTTAATGTGAGATTATAACTAATTCCTTAGTGGGATTAGGGTCCTTACAGAAGAGAACCAGACAGATCCTTTGTCCCTTCTACCACGTGGAAGGAACAAACAGCCATCTGTGAACCAGGAAGTAGCCCTTACCAGGCACCAAATCTGTCAGTGCCTTGATCTTTGACTTCCCAGTTTCTAGAACTATAAGAAATAAATTTCTGTTGTTTATTAAGTCTCCCTAATTCTGCTATAGTATTCAGAAAAAAATTGGTACAAATTTCTTGTGTCTTCTGCTTTGTTTTGAACCCAAGGAACCAAAAATGTACTTGTTGAACTTTGCCTATAGTTTAGGGGAACAGGTCTCAGTATCATGTATGTGTTTCTGTAGGACAGGAGTTCACATTGCTTGCTTCTCCCATTAGGGCTTACAGAATAGGAGCGCTAGAATAACAGTTGAAAAATACATGAATTTTTCGTTCTCATCTTACTGGTAAGAAATCCCCCTCCTGAAGAATCCAGTTGAATCATTCAGGGTATCCACCAGCTAGAAAGTTCCTGCCTCAGATAGGACACCCATCTGTATCTCTTGAGGCAAATGAGAAAGGAAGTCCAAAGACAAGTAAAATCTATTTTCTCAGCTGTGAAACCAATAGGATGACTCTAGACTCTCTGAGTCCCTCTAACCATGATAGTGAGTCCATCTGTTAGTGAAGGTCCCTTTATTGAGGATTTTGTGAAAGACACTTGCATCTGTGTTTCCTTGGGCCACTGGTGTGCTCACTGCACTCTGCGATAAGGGAGTCTTAGGTCTGGGTGCTTATTTTTCCATGAGCTCTCTTTACCACTGGGTTACTTTACGAGGGCTGCCGTAACAAACTTGGTGACTTAAAACAACAGAAATTTATACTGTCACAGTTCTAGAGGCCAGAAAATCTGAAAGCAAGGTATTAGCAATGTTGGTTCCTTATGGACAAACCATCCTGTGACTATCCCTTCACCTCGGGTGGCTGCCAGCCATCCTTAGTGCTTCCTGGCTTGTAAATGTGTGGCTCTACTCTCTGCCTCCATCTTCCCATTGCTGTCTTCTGAGTGTGTCTCCCTGTGCCCACTCCTCTTACAAGGATACCAGTCATTGGATTTGGGGCCCAACTTAAATCCAGGATGACTTAATTTCAAGATCATTAGCTAGTTACATCTATGAAGAACAATAATTCCAAATAAGGTCATGTTCTGAGGTTATAGGTGAACATGACTTTTTTTTTTTTTTTAAAGAGAGAGGGACGGGGGAGAGAGAGAGAGAGAGAGAATCAATTTTTATTTAGTTTTTCATGTGGCTTCGTTGATCCGAAACTTTGTTGTGCATGTGGTGCTGGGGTTCGAACTCATGTACTTCCTCATGCCAGACAAGCATGGTAACCGCTGAGCCACCGCTCCAGCCCCTGGACATGACTTTTTGAGGGACACTATTTACCCTTACTATAGTCACCTATGTCAATCTTAAAAGGATAGGCTATTGAAGGGCTGGGTCAGGTCTGTCTTATTCACTACAGAATCCTCAATGCCTTGTACGTTCAAGGCACTTATATATTTGTTCAGTAAATGAATTAGCAAGGTTTCAGTAGGGCCTAAGTCACAGGAACTCAGTACATATTTCCAGTCACATTCGAATTATGATGTCATTTATGGCCAATCTCCTAGGGTGCTTGCTCTTTATGATTTTTCCATGTATTTATATACAGCTCTATGCTTTGCTAGACTGATGGAAATGCAATCCATTAGTGAAAAGAGTTACTTTGTAAATTATTTAAAAACAAAAACTAATCTTGGGGCTGGAGCGGTGGCTCAGCGGTTTCAGCGCTTGCCTGGCAAGCATGAGGACCCGGGTTCAAACCCCAGCACCACGTATACAACTAAGTGTTGGAGCAACTAAGGCCATGTGAAAAACTCAATAAAGTTGTTCCTCTCTTTCTCTGTCTCTCTCACTATCCCTCTCTCTTTAAAAAAAACAACTAATCTTTATATTTTTCCTTACTTTCACTTTCTTCCTATCTTTCTTTGTTTTCTTCCTTTTATTTTCTATTGGATTAGTCTGCTGTTATGAGTTACCATTCTTCTATTTTCCTTCTCAAGTCTTCTTTTTCATTCAGCTCTTCTTAATTCTTCTTTTAAAAGGTGTGGGTCTAGAATGTTCTTTAGATCCATGTATGTATTACTAATATACATGTTAGTAGTACACAGTGTTTAAATAAGACTGGGACCAGAGGGGTCACAAACATTTTGGCAGATTTGACTCTGAGAACAGAGAATGATACTTATTTAGTGATTTTACACTTTCCCTAAAGAAAGGAGAAGCAGCTCATTTTGTATTTTAAATTAGTCATAAGAAGAAAAGGACTCCCTGTTTTCCAGCATACAGTCTTTTAAGGTAATACTGTCGGCATCTTTTCTGACCATTAAACTAGGGCATAATGAGTGAGGCGACATTGGACATAATAAGCCGCTCGCAATCCAGCAAGGAAATCCTTTCTCACGCTATTTCCTGCAGAGTGAGATTGTATGGATGCCTGCAAGTAGCAAAACTCACTGCACTGTTTGAACATCCCTATTACCTTTCTGAGCCTCAGATCTAGTCCTTTGATTTGCTCTCTCAAGCTCCTGAAAGCTTCTTGGATGCCAGTTTGGATGGTATTTAGGGATCTTGATGAATACGCTCATTATCTAATACAAAATGACATAGCACACTCCTGCCACGAACTCTGCACATAACCATACCCTGCTGAACTCCTGTGATTCATTCCGTACCAGATTAATAGCATTTATGTTATTCACATATCTTAGTTGACCTTGATCTGCTAGAAACTCCCTCCTTTTTATCTCTGTTCCATACTGGGGAGGTTTTGTCCCACGTTAACAATGGTTCTTTTGTACATCAAAGCGTAACCCCCACCCAACATCCCAAGTTTTAATTTTCCTTGCATGCATAATATGTATCTCTTTTCTGTTCACCGTCTGTTACTTCTTACCTATGTTTAATTGATGGATAATAGAAATTTCTACTTATTTTGCAAAAGAGAAGTACTTAAAATTAACCTTTTAATATCTGAATTTAAAAAAGACTGTAGCTTTGTAAATGAAAAATGTTCACAGAAATGATTCTTTCTTCTCTCTTTTTCAAATTTAAGAAATACAGATTATACATTTAAACAGAAGTCTTGTCTCATCTGCTTCCGTTTGCCCAGCGTCTTTCAAAGAGCAGTATTTGTCTTGGAAAACAAGAATTTTAATCATTTTCTAGTTTTCCTATTTGTATTATTAAAAGTTGTGTATATATAATTTACATGTAACTTTATATATAATATAATTTTTCTATTAACAATGATACAGACATTGACATGCTGAATGAAGACTGTGGATAACAATTCAGAGTTCAATTCGGTGAATCAGTTCTATCATACCTTTTAGGAAAGTTCATTTACTGGCACTTACCAAAAAGCAGTTGAATAAAATCAGCAAAATTTAAACAAATCCCTCATAATCTAGGAATTATTTTGCCATGTATATCTCCTTATTCTCTGTAAAGCATCTTTATTGTAAAATACTCACTTTCCCTTAGGTTTACTTTCACGTAGCTCTTGTTTGTAATCAATGAATTCTAATAGTTACGTGTAAAATATTTGTAACTTAATTCTCTAGCAGTTAATACAGTGGCAGCAATAGGTGGGAAAAATCTTTTGAAACTTTTTTCATGGCAATCTCTTTTTTTTTACTTGAAAAGTCAAAACTTTAATATATTTATTGCTCTAGTATAGAATTATCTCCCTTTAAAAAATTACTTAATTTTTCAAATTTTAGTGTGCATAAGTATCTTCTGAGTAACTGTTTGAAAAAGGAATTTTGGGGGCTGGAGCGGTGGCTCAAGAGTTACAGTGCTTGCCTGGCATGTGCAAGGAAGGACCTGAGTTCAAACCCCAGCACCATGTACACAACAGGGGCCACATGGAAAACTAAATAAAATTGATTCTCTTTCTCTCTCTCGCTTTGTCTCTCACTGCCCCTCTATCTTGTCTTGAGAAATGCTTAATTGATCCTGGGATTATACAAGTGTGTGTTTTAAGTAAAGATCCCTGACAGGCAGATACCTATAATCCTAGCAGCTTGGGAGGCTGAGGCAGGAGGATCACAAGTTCAAAGCCAGCCTCGCAATTTAGTGAGGCCCTAAGCAACTTAGTGAGACTCTGTATCAAAATAAAAACAGAAAAGGACTGGAGATGTGGCTCAATGGTTAAGTGTCCCTGGGTTCAATCCCTGGTACCAAAAAAAGAAAAGAAAAAGACCCCTGTTGATACCAGTGTTTTTGAATACAGACCATTAAGAAACACTGTCCTAAAATATGATAGAGACAAGAGCAATTTCCATTGCTGAGAAGCTTAGAGTCTGAAAATTTGAAGGATGCAGAGGAAATGTGTCCTTGAATGTAGAAGGTTGCACCTAAACATATAGCAGAGATGCGTAGGATATATAAGCTACTAAGAAGAAGTGCTAAATAAACTTTACATTTCATACCTTGCCAAAATCAGGAAGGGAAAATCCTTTAAAAAAATCTGTATAGGAAGTAATATGGACCAGGGATAGAACTATCTTATCTAGCTATCCCACCCCTCAATATTTATCCAAAAGAACTAAAATCAGCATTTTATAGTGATACATACATACCAGTGTTTATAGTGGTATAATTCATAATAGCCAAGTTATAGAATCACCCAGAGGCCCACCATCAACATATGAATAGATAAAGCAAACATGGTATGTAAATACAATGAAGTTTTACTCAACCATAAGGAAGAGTGAAATTGTGTCATTTGCTGGCAAATGGCTGCACCTGGAACTGGAGAACATTGTACTAAGTGAAATAATCCAAACTCAGAAAGTCAAGGGTCAATGTGGAAGCTGTGGGCAAGGGGAAAAAGTAAGGAATTAAAATAAAAAGGAGTGGGATCTCCAGAAAATATAAGGGAGACCAGAGGAGAAGAAGGGGATTGAGAGAGAGAGAGAAGAGAGGAAGGCATGGTAAGTACTGGAGAATGGATTCTACCAAATAATACTATGTCCTTGTATAAATAAGCCACAATGAATCCTGCTTATATATAATTATAAAGCATTAATTAAAATAATAATACTAATAGAAGGAAGCTCAGTAGAGTAGACAAGCAGATCAGGAAGGAAAAAGGCAGATACTGGGGAAAGAGAATTGATTAAATTATGAGAATATGCCAATATTGGCCAATGAATGCCACTAGTATGTATAATTATAATGCATTAAAAATAAATTAATAAAGTTTACAAAGGAAATAATATGGAGTGATGAGTGTCTTTGGAGATGGAAGGGGTAGGATATTTTCCTTATTAATGGCTTATTTAAAATGAGTTGGGTCCCGTGGTTGATTACCCATGCAAGAAACTAGGACAGGCTAAAACTGCTCCATAGGAATAAAATTATTCACCAACCCATTCATACTTGTTTTTTAAGTCTTCCCATAATTGTGATATAGGGATACTTGGGAAATGAAGTGATTCAAATCATCAGACACTCTTTAACTCCTCCAGGATAAATTGCTCATTTCCCCAGATGAATAGGTGTGGGGTTATTCATAGTCTACATTAGCATAACTTGTGCAGAACCTACTTTAAAATTAGGTCATATAGTTAATTGTTTCTATCTACATTTGACTTTAGTTAATTACGCGAGATAATATATACGAAAGTGCTCAGCACAGAATTTAGTATCTCACCTTGGATAACTTGCAACCACCTCAAACTCCACATTCACATTGAACTATCCGTCTGCTCCCTCTCCAAACTGTTCCTCTAGCCGCCCAGTTATTCAAGCTATATAATTTTGTTTCATCCTTGATACTCCCATCTTTCTTGCCTTCAAATCCTATCAATTTGACTTCGTAAATATATTGTCAGTTACCACTTCGTTCATTCTTTGCTCTTGGAATGCAACAGTGAACCACTTACGTCCTATACAAAGTTAGCTAGACAGGTTCTGTGTGACCATGGTCACTTTCAAAGATCTTGGCACATACACGGAACAGAGAGGGTGAATGTGCAAAGGGAAATGGGATAGGGGCAGACCTCGAAGGGCAGTTTAAAACATGTTAAGAATTTTGAAGGGGCTGGGGATTTAGCTCGGTGGCAGAGTGCTCGCCTAGCATGCGCAAGACCCCGAATTCAGTTCTCAGCCCTGAAAAAATAAAAAAAGAATTTTGAAATTTTACCCTAGCAAAAATTGGAAAAGTTTTAAAAGTTTTGGTCACAGAAGTAACACTGTCAGATTTGTCTTTTACAAAGATTGCTCCCTTCCATATCTCTCCGACTTTATTTATCCCAGAGTAAGATCTGGGTACAACCACCTGACCCCAGGAATGTGACTTTCAGTGTCCTTGCCCCATTCATCCTTCCCACAAATGCAAGCTTCATATTGCAACCAAACAAGTGGAGCCGAATAAACACAACCCTTAGAAATCTGATTGGAGATGCTCCAGTTTTGAATCTTTTATTGATGTCCCAATGAGTTTAATATAAAACCCAAATCCCTCAACAGAGCTTCCAAGGCTTTTGGCTAATGTTTAACTTTCCAGCTTTCCGTCACCACCACTCCTCTCTCCAGGTGCACCAAACATCTTGCAGTTATTCTAGTGAATAATTCTGTGGTTTTTCTCACCCAGACCTTCCTGTTCCTTATGCCTGGGCATCAACCCTGTCCCGCTTTGTTTAGGCTGGAAAATTCCTTATGCTTCCTTTTCCTTTCTTCTTTCTTTCTTTTTATAAAGAGGGAAGGACACTGAGAGAGAGAGAGAGAGAGAGAGAGAGAGAGAGAATCAATCTTTACTGAGTTTTTCACATGGCTTTTGTTGCTCCGATGCTTAGTTGTATACGTGGGTGCTGGGGTTTGAACCCATGTACCTGTGCATGCCAGGCAAGCGTCATAACCGCTGAGCCACCACTCCAGTCCCCTAAGCTTCCTTTTTCTTGAGGTGGATTTTTCTAACCCTGAATAATCTGAGCTCCCTGCTTCTATTCAAGTTGTAACATTTATCATATTCTCTGCTGAACTTAAACTCCACCAGTATCTGTCCTGGTCATTTTATCAGCTGCAGATCCTTGTGGAGCTTCCACTTCAAGTTCTCAACACACACTAACAGAATGAAGGAGTGAACAGCACCTATTAACTTCCTCCAGAAGAGTTCACTGGGAAAAAGGAGTACGTTGCTAATGACCTCCCTGGATTGAAATTGGATGACGAAGAGAATAAAGGTAATCGGGTTTAGACAGGGACATGGGATCTCATTATATTAGAGAAACATTTTTTTCATGTTTAAATATTCGACCCTTCTGGGATTTCTTTAATGTAAGTTATGGAGTAAGGATTCAAAGTTATTTTTCTCCTAGATGGCTACCCAGTTGTGCCCATACTTGTAGTGAATATTCTCTTTTCTTCACTGAATCAATGTGTTACTTTTATCAAATATTGAACTCCTTTAGATTCATTTCTCCAATTTCCATTCTGTTCTGCTGACCTGTCTTCATTTTCATAAGACAGTATTTTATCATTTGTAATAACTGTAGCTTTATAACTGATTTACTATCTACCAGGGACAGTTTCCCCTACAACCATTATTATTTCAGAAATATTCTGATTATTTTTACTGCTTTATTTTTAAATTGTATGTGTTTTTCAAAACTTAGTTCATCAAATGAAAATATTCCATGTGTTATTGTCAGAATTAAATTAAATTTGTGAACTTAAATTTGATATTTGGCTTTTCTATCAAAGGGCACTTTCTAACAACTCCCACCAGGTTTTTTGTTTTTTTTTTGTTTTTTGTTTTTTGTTTTTAAGAGAGAGAGAGAATCCATTTTATTTATTTTTTCATTTGGTTTTTAGTCGTATATGTGGTGCTGGAGTTTGGATCCAACTCCTCACGCATGCTAGGCAAGTTCTCTACCACTGAGCCACCTCTCACCTGAGATTTTGTTTTTAAACTAAGAATGTTTGACTCTCTTTCTAAGGAGAAATTTTGTCTTCAGCTAATATGAAAAAAGATATGACTTAACTTTCTTTGTTTTCTTCCTCTTTAGGTTTGGTCAGAATGTTCACCTGAACTCACCAAGTTTGTGACTGAAATTAAAATGGAAAAAAAGCAAGTTTGCTGTCATAAGATCTCATGAATAGTTGGTCCTGAAAGTTTGAGTGTACAGGAATCAGCAATGCCAAGTATGCTTTGTAAACTAAGAGACTTGGCTGGGAAAGAAAAACTGTAAATGCTAACTAAAACAAACCTTGCTATTTCACAGCAGTGTTTTGCAAGTTCTGCTAGTATATCCTGTAGCTCTCTGTTTTCCAAGGATTAACACACTTTGTTGTGGCCATAGTTCTCCAATAGCAATGGCGAGGTCACCCAGTTCAAGTGTCAGCAAGACAAGCAGCGTATCCACATTTCACAACTAGCCTCACGCTAAGCCAACATTCAAAAAGTGCAACTTAAACACTTATTTTCTTGTTTAAATCTTGTCTTAAGTTCTGCAAATGAAACCTGCACCTTTTGGAAATCAACTCCCCAGTTAATAAAAACATCCTTATCAATGTTGGGCATGTGCTGTAATCACAGAGTCTTTGTTTGGAGAAGTACACAGATTTATGGCCAAATATCCCTCTCAGTTTGGAAAGAGTCACTGTGCAAATCTTGTGAAATAATTCTGAGTTCTCTGCATGCTCTGACTTGCTATGAAATTAAGAACTTCCTCTCACAGCTATCCAACTTGCTTGATTCCTTGTGGCTTGAAGTTTTAAGAGTTGCTGTTTCTCAGAGATGTAATTTGGAATTATTATACATTATACATCAGAGATTTAGTTGAAATTATTCCTATTTTCAGTACAGAGGCCAAAACCTCTGTTGTAGGGATCAACATTTTTTTTCTATTTTCTTTATATAAACATATATAAACACTGATTGTACTCAGTGGATGAAAGGAAAATTAAAGGTTAGTGATAAATTAACCTTATTTTGTGCAGATATTTAGTTAGAAAAGAACATCCTGAGGTGCATTTGATGCTTCTTATTTCTTTCTATACACCTGTATGAGGTTCTATCAGGGCCCATGGCATCCTTAGAAATCAAGGTGAATTTCATGTCCCATTAGAAGGTCAGGGGTACACTGTCTGCTCCTAACTTATTTGTTGCTTTACAACTTTGGGCAACTACATGGTTTTTTTTGTTTTTTTTTTTTTTTTTTTTTTTGAGCCACCAGGAAGAATCAGAAGGAAGTAGTGATTATTTTGGTGACTTGGTTTCAATTTTTAAATAAAACAGGGTCACAGGATAGAGAGGTCCTGGGGCTGATCATAACTTTAGCTAGTGTGTTCAGGGAAAGGCAGGGGTACCTGGGTTGGAGACTTGGACTGGTGAGAGGAGGTCAGCCACATGAAGGTCGGGGAACAAGTTTTCCAGGCACGCATGGCTAGAGTAAAGACAAGTAAGTGAAGTTAAGCCAGGATATTGGCAGCCCGAGGTTCAAGATCAGATGTGGCATGCAGCCTCTGACCCAGCTCCTACTGATCTCTTACCGCCTGCTATTTGTGCCTTTGTGTAATCCTCTTCCCCTTGTGTTTGGGCCAGAGTTAGTGACTCTTTTCTAAGAGGTTGAAAAGAGTAAAAAATATATAGCAAGAGTGAGAAATGTCATTTTGGATATTATGTTGTAAAAAACTGACTTCACTGAGTTCTCTGCCTCTGTCTCTCTCTCTCTCTCTCTGGCTCTTTTTGGCTCACTCCTCCTGGGGAGGCAAGCTGCAATGTTTTGAGCTGCCTTATGGTGAGACTCACAGGGCAAACAACTAGAGGTGTTTTTTTGGCTAATAATGAGTGAGTAAAACACCTTGAGACTAGCAGCCTGCAATAAACACCACCACCAACTACCTTGAGAATGAACTTGGAAGAGGATCCTCCCCAACCAAGAACAGAGACAACTCGCTTTTTGTCCAACACCTTGAATGCAACTTCAAAGATACCCTGAAGGACCAGCTAAATTGACCATCTAAATTGCCCTAAATTTAGGACCCAGCTAAATTGTCCTTGAATTCCTACTTACAGAAACCAAGAGACAAAAAATGCTGCTTCAAAGTCAATAAGAATTGGTGTAATTTATTATGTAGCAAAAGAGAAGTAATTCAGGAGGGGAGGGCTGGATCACACAGATTTATAGGCTGTGAAAGGAGTTTGGATTCTTGTACAGTGCAGGGAGGGATATGATCACTTGTTCAAAGACCACTCTGACTGCCGGGGGAGAAATGGGAGCAGGAAACTCAACTAGACAACTCTGTCGAAGTATAGATGTTTATACATATTGCTGATAAAACCTGCGGGGAATTAGATAGAAGGAATAAGACAAACAGATTTATATTGACTTCTACATTTTGGGGCTTAATCAACTGAAATAGATAACGGGCACCATTTGCCCAAATGAGGAAGGTTGGGTAAGAGTTAACCTTGGGTGGAGATGGGACTGCTTATGTTGGAGATGCCGTATCCATGTGGAGATGTACGTGGGGAGAGGTCACGAATTCAGAGGTGCCTATTTAAGTGTGAGGACAAGTGGGACAGTTTGTTGGGGGAATCTATTTATACATGAATGCTCACAAACCTCCTGACAAAGGACTATCCTAAGAGAAACCAAGATTCTGTCATTTGGTTAAAAGAAAAGAGGCTAAGAGTGAGAGAGGGTTGGTAATCCTGTTATAGCATCTTATGCTCTAACTTCATGCATGTGTTCTAGCCTAAGGGAGATACAGTGACCATCTCAAGAAAAATTAAAACCTTTCAGTAAAATCTCCATTCCTCCATTCCTCAGTCATCATCTCTAGTGCTATAGAAATGGGTGATGGAAGACTCAGCATAGACTTCGACCTTAGGGTACTGGTCAGTCTTAACTTGGATACTGATGGGTCTTAGCAATATTATTGGTATTGCTGTCAGCTGTTGGTGATGACCACTTCTGTGAGCTCCAGTGATGTAGCTGCCTTTTTTTTTTTTCCATCCACTGTCCTAGGAGCTATCACTAGGAAAATAGGACAGAAATAAAATGGTAGGTGCCTGACTGTAGCCAAGAATGCCCTACTTGGGGAATTTTGTATAAGAAGTTGAAATAGATCAAACTTCTTCAGTTGGGATGGAACTAGAAAATACTTTTATTTGACTCTATTTTTTATCTCTAGAATGTGCTTTCTGGAAAACAGCAATGATAGGAGTCTTTTTTTTTTTTTTTTAAGAGAGAAGGACAGTGTGAGTGAGAGAGACACAGACAGAATCAATTTTTATTGAGTTTTTCACATGGCTTTCATTGCTCTGACACTTAGTTGTGTATGTGGGTGCTGGAGTTTGAACTCATGTACTTGCACATGCCGGGCAAGCACTGTAACCACTGAGCCACCACTCCAACCCCAGGAGAGTTATTTTAAAAGGACTTCTTAAGTTGTTGGAAAATTGTGTTTAAGAACATTAGCGATTGAGCCACACAGAGTGCATGTATAGAATGATACATGGTATCAAAAATATTTATTATTTTAGTCAAAATTGATGTGCTTTATATTTTGAACACTTATGTTTAAAGGACTAGAATGGGTGGTCATGTTTCCTGTTTTAGACCTACCTCTTCACAGATGAATATTACTATCAATTATGTTGATGCTATGGTTGACATATTTCTTTCCTCCTCAGTTGTTACTTTTATAACTTCATATCATGATCTTATTAAGATGTCTTTTGTTATATTTTATTTCCAGCTTTTTCTGTTTGTTTCAAAAAATGAGGAGGTTAAATAATGCATTTTAAGGTAACAGTATTGAACTATGCATGCTGTCAGTATTTTTTATACTCTGCAATATGGTGTGAGCTTTTTTTTCATGTCACTATTTTTAAATAGTTCTCATTAATAAGAAAAAAGAGAGATTAAACTGTTGAATTGAGTTTCTCTTTGTCTTTGATCTTCTTTTAATATTTGAAGATTTGAAACATTGAGCTTTCTGAGAGCTAAGTGTAGAAAAATTATATAGCCTGGGGCTGGGGTGCAGTTTCTGTGGCTGAATGCTTGCCTAGAATGCACAAGGTCGTGGGTTCTACCCCCAACACCCCCACCACGAAAAAAAAAAAGAATGAAAGGAAGGAAAGAAGAAAAGGACAGAAAAATTATACAACCTAAGAGAGGTTAGAGAAGTAGTTGTGGAATTAGTTGTTATAACAGAGTTCAAAGAGTTCTAAACTAGAAATATTAGCACATAGGCTCAAAATATTTGCCCTAATATACTTAGAATAAAATCTTTCTTTAATATGATGTTGACATCTAGTTTTTTGAATCATTTTTAGTTTAAAATTTTTCCTGGCACATGCATGTGTGAGTTTGTCAGCAACTATGTATGCCCTTAAAGCTCTAACAAAAAAAAAAAAAAAGGAAAATTGGTAGAGGAAAGGAACCAAAGGATAGGAGGGAAGGAGAGAGGGGGAAAATGCTGGGGATTGATATTGGCCAAAATATATTATAGTGTGTGTGCATGTCTAAATATGAACAATAAATCTCATCAATATATACAATGATAATCCACCAATAAATATGTGGAAAAATATTTTCATGGTGTAGCATGTGTATTTGTTTTTCCTGAATATAGTATTTCTTAATTTTGTGATGACTCATGAATTAATATAATTAGTAAATTTGGCATAGACAAAATTTTTGTAATTTCAGATGTGATAGAGTGAAATTACTAAATAAGTAAATAGTATACATAAATCTTCTGAACCTTTACTATATAAAATCTGAACCGTTTTCTACTAATTTTTATATTTAAATAATTAAACATTTAGAAAATTTGGTGGGAATTGAGCAACTTGGAAAGAGGTTCTCTTATTAAAATTAGTTGATGCTTGAGAATCTTTCTATTTGCTATTCCCAGACCTGACCCCTAAGGCTCAATTAAGGTGAATTAGTTATTAAATGCTCAAATGAGTTATCCATTGCCTAAAAACCAAGAGTTCACCATACAGTCACATCTTTCGGGGTGCTAAGTTTTGAGCTGCATATTTTTTGAAGAGGAACCACTTGAATTTACAATCTGTCACGTCTACTCCATGCTAATCTACCTTACAGAAAACTTGCCAGTTTATATGGCAGAATCAGACCCTTAAAAAGCAATGAGATTGGGACTGGAGTGGTGGCTCGGGAGTTACAGCGCTTGCCTGGCATGCGCAACTACGTGAGTTCAAATCCCAGCACCACGTACACAACGAAGTCTCAGAGCAAGGAAAGCCATGTGAAAAACTAAATAAACATTGATTTTTATCTCTCTCTCTCTCTCATTGTCCCCTCTTTCTAAAAAAAAGAAAAAAAGCAATGCGATTTTTAATATTATTATTCTTTCTTATCTAGACTAAAGCCAATCTTAATTTTAGTTAGTAAATATATATATGTGTGTGTGTGTGTGTGTGTGTGTGTATGTGTGTGTGTGTGTGTATAGCGTGTTTGTCTGTTTTTCATTCCTGTAAAGAAATGCTTGAGGTGGAAGACTTTATATGCAAAAAAGTTTATTTTGTCTCATGTTCAGAGGTCCAAAGTTGAGGCACTGCATCAGATGATGGACTTCTTGCTGGTAGAGTTCCAAGGTACAGGCCATCACAAGACAAGAGAATATGCATGTATATGTGGGAGTGTCTGCGGGTCTCTCACTCTCTGTTCTTATAATGTCACCAGTATTTAATCATGAGAGCCCTGCCTTGATGACCTGATCTAATGCTAATCATCCCCCAAAGGCACTATATCTAAACACCATAACTGATCACGTTTCCATCCTCTTAGTACCTCACAACGGATTAGATATCAACATGAGCATTTGTGTCTGTGTGTACGTGTGGTAGGCAGATCACGTTTAAACCATAGTACATACCTTGTTATTCCTATCTTTGATAGTTTTTGTTTGCTAGTTAACTGATTTTTATATTATTAATTTAGTATCTATGCCACTTTTTTGGCTTTGTCTGATTTCACATTAAATAATTTGAGTAGATATTATTGCAATAACCAGGCATATAAATGGAGTAGTAGAGTATTGTGTTTAAAATATGAATATTTATTAAAATTGCAAAGGCCTATTTACTTTCTTTTTAAAGAGAGAAGGACAGTGAGAGAGAGAGAGAGAATCAATTTTTATTGAGTTTTCACATGGCTTTCGTTGCTCTGACACTTAGTAGTGTACGTGGGTGCTGGAGTTTGAACCTGTGTACTTACACATGTAGGGGAAGTGCTGTAACTGCTGTGCCACTGCTCCAGCCTCTGCTTATTTACTTTTATTTTGGTTAAGTACTAATTTCAAATAGCAGTATAAAGTGGCATTATATTATGAAAGGAATAAAGTGTTTGCTTATGTCAATCTAGCATCTAAATGGAGCAATTTAATATGTATGGATTGAGATTTGGCATTAAATATTATTTTGGAAGTTTTTAAAATATTTGTGTTCATTCGGAAAATTTTCTGATCTATTTATCTTCAACCACTAGTGGTACATTTGGCCTCAGGATGTCAGAAACAATGTGGTTGGGTCTGTCTCTCCCTGCTCTGCTTCCCTCTTCTGGCCACCTTCCCATTTCAGAAGAGCTTCCTTCTTACATTGAGAATAGAGGTTCCGAGCCACAGGCCACTTTAAGTTTGTGACCCAGAGGAAAAAGGGAGCTGAATCTTTAGAGCTTACTAGGTCCATTCATTTGCTCAACAAGTATTTATTGAGCAACAATATGTGCAATGAACATACAATAAAATTGATAATAATATCTTATTATTATTAAAACACAAGGTCATTGGTTCTATCCCCAACACCCTCATCAAGAAAAAAAAAAAAAAAGAAAGAATGAAAGGAAGGAAAATAATTAAATTTTACTTTTTTATACATTGAGAAGTAATATGTGATGAGAAGTGAGTTTTAGAAAGAGGATTCTGACAGCAATGTGTACCTTACCAAGAAAAGGTAAGCCGTTCATTCATTCATTCATTCATTCATTCATTCTTGTTCTAGTGCTGGAGATTGAGCCCAGGGCCTTGTGCACCCTAGACAAGCACTTTTTCCCTGAGCTCCATCCCCTGCCCTATTCATTCTTATGATTCATTTATTTCGCTCCAGTGTGCCCACTTCTTGAGTCTTTTGAGTCCTTCCTTACCATCTGCCATGACAGTTTTGGCCTTTCTGCTTGATTTATGAGGGCTATTATTTCCTCCAAGCATCTCAGATCCGTCCTAGTTTTTTCTTTCTGATCATTGTGTATTAAGTTTTGCCTCACAGGAGAGTGCTGCCATAACAGTAGTTCTTTCTGGTTCATTAGTATATTGTTCTTCCCTTGGTTTTCCCTGGACTCTTTAGAGTCCAGTGATATATGTATTCTTCCAGTTCTTCCTGGGACCTCTTGGGGTCCTGCAGCAATATTAAGGTGTGTTCCTTTAGCTTTCTTAGCTGACCAAATACTTCTTCAGTGAGATTGTACATTAGCTTAACTGTAGTTATTGGTCTGATGGCTAGGAAGTGGGAATAGATCAAGAGTTCTCTGTGTGAGAGGAGGCAGGGGAGAGGGAGAGGAAGTTCATGAGGCAGAAATCTCTTCATAGTTTTTAGGGAAGGAAGGAGTCATCAGTCTTTAACTGGGAGGAGTGGACTACTTCTGAGGCTCAGAGATTTTTTTTTTTTTAAAGAAAGAGGGACAGTGAGAGAGAGAGAGAGAGAGAGAAAGAGAGAAATAATTTTTATTTTGGTTTTCATGTGCCCTTTGTTGCTCCAAGACTTTGTTGGGTACATGGTGCTGGGGTTTGAACTCGTGTATTTGTGCATGCCAGGAAGTGCATGATCACTAAGCTACCACTCCAGCCCATGGCCCCGAGATCTATGAGAAATAATATCATTTAAGATTTTTCAGTGTGTCAACCCAAATATTCCACCCCATATCTTGGGTTCCTATCACTTCCCAATTAGTCCTGACCTTGGAGGAGTAAATGAATCAAGGTTGAAAACACAACTTCCTGGAGCCCTGCTACTCTTAAATTAAGCCCTGGATCGAATCCCTCCCAAGTTTTGTTTGCCCTCTGGTTGTAAAAGATGAGATTCTCTTTATATGTCACCTAAGGAGGCCCTCTGGCTTAAACATTTATACATTAATTGGTGATTAATCATCTCAGCTATGTGTTATCTTTCCCAGTATTGATTGATCCCAGCAGCGGGCGACCAAGTGAATGACATAGTGCACCAGCACCTGCACCCCCTTCCACGGTAACACAGGCCCAAGTCGTCACTGATGAATGTTTCAACAGCGGCACTGCCATTTGTACCAGGGTCTCTCTCTTTCTCTATGCTCCCTCTACTACCAGTGAGAGGGTCCTTATGGTGGGTAGGCCAACTATTTATGCAACTGGTACAAAATCCCACTTTGGAATGTGCTTCTGTGGACTTCAAGGGGTTCCTTGGAAAGTGAAATCTAACTAATTCAAGTGCAAGAGGTTTACTGGAGACTGAGTGAGTTCGACATGTAGAGGAGTGAAGTGAGCAAGATTGGGTCCAGGAGAAGTTAAACTACAATACTTTTCCAACAAAGTCCTTGACCAGTCCTAAAGCCTTTATTTGTTTATTTATTTATTTGTAGCTGGGGTCTCACTATGTTGTCCAGGCTGGTCTCAGACTCCTGAGACCAGTGATCCTCCCACCTAAGCCTTCCAAGTGGCTGGAACTATAGTGTGATTCACTGCGCCTGGTTCTTGGAGCCTGTAGCCTTCAATTGGTTAACTCAAATGAAGCATGCAGTGACACAGTGAACTTTGGTGGGGATGTCTTCCAGGTAGGATAATTCCTAGAGTTGTCTTCCAGGTAGGATAATTCCTAAAGAGACCCTGGTACAAATGGCAGTGCCACTGTTGAACCAGGCTTCAATTGTTGAGTGGGATCTGGCCAGTATCTAGAACACTCCAGGAGTCAGTGGGAGTGTGAGGTGGCCGGTCTTTTACTAGTGAGTCTATCTTTATCCTGTGAAAGGTGGTAGAGGAACGTGTGTTAAGGGTGATAAACAATGTGTCAGAAAAGATGTGGGAAAGAAATTGCTTCTACTGTTGAACAAAAGCTAGGAGTGCTGAACTTTTCAGGGTGGTCAGTAAACTTGGTTGAATTTTTCTTTTAAGGTTAGTTATAGTAAACACCTTTATTTAAAAGTTTTCTGCAGGGAAAAAATGACTTTTATCAGTCTGATAACCTATCTATTCTTAAGTTTCCCACTGGACTCTGATTTAAAAAGTTGCTTTTGGAATGTGTTTTTTGGAAACACAAGGTTTCATAGGTCCATGAGGGTGGTTAATGGAAGAAACTACACATACACGGTAAGGAGTGTGCTAATTTCTCTTCCCTGATAGCTCTACAACTTATTTAGTACATGTTCAAACAATGTCATTTATGCTTTGGAAGATTTTGACAGAAGAAAGCAAGAAGTCTGGGTTATTGGTAGCATTTCTGCAGTGGGCAACACTAAATAAGTCATTTTGTTATGATGGTTTTTTTTAAAAAATAAACT
>PVKS010014601.1:0-47942 GCA_004027875.1 Aplodontia rufa | reverse complement strand
ATCTAAGAACATTATTGTAATTTTCCTTTATTTGAACAATGACTGTGGTTTGTTATGAAAATTTTACTTCAGGAAACATATCTAGTCATTGTCTCATGCTATTTTCCTAAACCAAAATAAAATCTCTTCCTCTCACCCCCTTGCACATCTTAGAGTCATCTAAGGCTCTGTATTTGCAACATGAAAGTCACATATACCTAGAATGGTGCTTTCTAGCCCAGCTTTGATGGAGGATGACCTAACTAAAATTACCTTCCAGTCACTGGGAAACGATTCTCTGTGGGTCTCTAGCCATCTCTGGGTATCTTGCTAAGAGTCGCTGACTACCTTGTTCCCAAAGAGTGTTTTCAAGTATCTGATGTCTTCAGAATGAAGGGCAGGTTGCTGGTAGCCTAGGAGATAGGTCTGCCTCTGGAGGCAGGGGCAAGCAAGGCTGACTGCCCAAATGAAGATTTGGGGCTCCCCCGGTTCAGAGCCTCTCTCCTGAGGCCCTGTGGGATGGCACTCATTGGAGACTGCCACGTTTCCCTCAGGGAGATGCAGGGCAGATGGACGCAGACTTGTTCTCTGGCTGCTTCTCCTTGATTAAATGCTCCACGGTATCCAAGTCAGGACTCTTATTTCTCCACCAGTCTGTGTCAAATTGAACGTTCACTTAACTTACAAGTAATATAAAATCTCTGATCCTCACATTTCCTTCTTTTTTTTTTGAGAGAGAGAGAGAGAGGAACAGTTTGTGAGATAGAGAATCAATTTTATTCAGTTTTTCATGTGAATTTTTTCAGTGCTCCGCCATTTCAATGTGTACTTGGTGCTGGAATTTGAACCCGTGTCCTCAAGCATGCCAGGTAAGCACTTTACCGCTGAGCCACTGCTCCAGACTCAGTTCCTCACATTTCTTAGCACAGACTTTTCCAAGTGTTGGTTTGGATTTCTAGAAGATTCTCCCTTTTGCGTAGGCACATTGCCTCTTCACATTGGGTATGCCTTCGGATGCATGTGTTCTTCCCTTTCTTTCTATGTATTTAGACTGTAGCTCCTTTTACTTAGCATTTTGATGCTTTATCTATGCATATGAAATCTCTAGCAAGATAAAATATGAGTACTAGCTATACATATATATATATATATATGCATACACACAAATACACACACACATACACACACACACACACACACACATATATATATATATATATATATATATTAAAGAGAGAGGGACAGTGTAAGAGTGAGAGAAACAATTTTTATTTAGTTTTTCATGTGGCTTTCATTGCTCCTTTGTTGAGTACGTGGTCCTGGAGTTGGAACTTGCATCCTCAAGCATGCCAGGCAAACTCCGTAAACACTGAGCCACCTCTCCAGCCCCACGATACATTTTTAAAATAATAAACTGGCTCTGACAGCCTTAATTAAGGACTTATACTGTGCCTGCCAATCTTGAAACGACTCTGGGTTCAGGCTGAAATTCGGGAGGTTTAGATGGAGAGTCATCACTTCAGGGGTTGGCAGAGTTGTGGTATAGAGAATGGTATGATTTAAATAGGCACACTGTGTCCACATGTCTATAAGCAAAATATGTTGATGACAAACAGCTTCCAATGCTTCTCCAGGAATCACAAAAATCTTCCCTACCCAGCGTGTCCTATGGATGATAGCATACGAAAGGCATAGGGTTCTCTGGATAAGAAAGCCCCCACACGAAAATGTGTGCAGTATGACTGATCTCTTCCTTCGCCAACATTTATCCCCCTCTCCCACTTCACTCCCCATTGCTTACAGGAGAAACTGGAGACCCAAAGAGAATATGTATCTTCTCAGAGTCACAAAACTAGCACATGACAGGGGCTGGAGTGATGGCACAGTGGTTACGGCACCTGCCTGGCATACGTGAGGATGCGAGTTCAAACCCCAGCATCACGCACACAATGAAGTGTTGGAGCAATGAAAGCCACATGAAAAACTCAATAAAACTGATTCGCTGTTCCTCTCCCTCTCTCTCTCTCTCTCTCCCTCTCTTTAAGAGTCAGCTAATGAAGAGGGCTTAGAAACTAGTCTGATCGTCCAGGTATGGGCCCTCTGGGTCTAATTCATTTCCTTTTGCTATAAAACTAAGCAAAAGTGAGGTTAAGGAGAAAGCAGGTGAATACAACCTCTTCAGACATTTTTTTAGTTTCTGTAGATTTATCTTAGATCTAACAATAGATATTGAGCAAATATTTAATGTTATCCGCAAAGTCTATGAGTGGAAGCTTTTCTAATAATTATTCATGTTGAAATGTCCTATTCATCCATTTAAAATTGGTTGAGGTTTAGGCAATCATTGGGTTTTTAGAGGACATTCACTCTTTCCATTTAGTTCAAACACTGAGGCTCTATTTAAAATTCTCAATTTTCAAGGTAATATAATATGATATTTGAAATTCTAATGTTCTCTGAAATGTTTTCCAAGGCATGGAAATCAAATCTGAAGAGAAATGGTTCTTAATTTCTTTTCTAAATCTTTTCAGTATAGGTGATAAAACCATGAACTAGTTTGCTAGGTATTAGAAGCCTGAAAATGGTGTTGAATGGTAGTATAGAATCCAAATTAAGGCATGAAGAGGATAATAATTAACTTTAAAACCACTTAGGAGAAAAATTTCCCAGCAGTAACAAAGTGTTATATGGAAACAGCAACACAATTTGGGCCAAACTGCAGTCATTAGCATATATTAAAAAGAAGTGTTCTCACCTGCATTCCACTTAGTGTAATATCAGTGTGCAAAGCATAAAGATAAAAAAACTAAATGTGCAAAACCTATATTATGTCCAAAATTTTCTGCATTTTTTCAGTCTGAAAGCATCCCATAGTCTAGTGAAACTGGGGCTAGAGAAGAAGCAAGAATTATAAAACAGAAAGCCTCAGTAACCGGAACACCTAAAAAAAAAAAAAACAAGTGTTTCTCTGATTTCATCAGAAATCTCTGGGCAGCAGGGAGGATAAGGTCACCTGGGCTTGCATCGGCCAGCACTGCAGTATTTCTCTTGGGACCAGGTCCCTGTTTACTTTGGGGACTGTCAGTCACAAGCATGTGATAGAGGGTCTTTGAACTGTCATTCTATTTGTGGAATCAACTGAATTTATCAGTCACAGTGTCTTCTGAACAGAGATTTTACATTGATCCAAGAAAGACCTTCTAGCATTCTATCTTAGAGGAATCCAGCTGTGTGCCATTTCTTCTAAAGAGGTATAGACCAATAAAAGTAGCTTTAAAAACACAAATACCTTAGAAGATTCCCTCCCTTTTTTGGAATACTTCCTTTAGTGATAAATTGTATAGGATTTTAAACAATATATCAAACTTTATTCACATCTTTCCTAATCCACAGTCAAATGAAAATATATACCGCCCTCAGGGTTCAACTAATCCTAAAACAATCTGGACTTTACCAGGAGAACATGCATTCAAGAATACAAAGTTACTAAAAGCAGAATTCTGACAGTCTTTTCATAAAGGGTCTATATTGTGAAGGCTTAAAATATGTAATAAATAAATAGCAAGCCGCTTTGACTTTCTATAGCTACCACGCTGGTCAGTTCAGTTAAATCGAGCTTGTCCATCAACAAGGACACAATTCTGAAGTCTAATTTCACTCACATTCAGCATGACAAGTACGGATCTCAGGCCAGGAAAAGTTGCTGTTTATAAGAACATTAATTTTGTTTACTTTTTGCACTTTGCTAAGTATAAACAAATTCCAATGTATTTTATTTTAAATGTGATAGGTGATTAGAATTCATGTTAGAATTAATATTGAGCAAATGGCTATATCAGCCATGCACCCTGTGTATTCTTTTCTTCTTTCATATCTAATCAGCTAATTATGAAATTTAACTTTGTGTAAAACATAAGCTATATTTAAGTTTATTTATGTATGTGCATGAAAAACATTAAATTTTGCGTCCAATTTATATTTCTGCTTGTGCATGACTGTTACATGCACATTCCTGGTAGACAGGTAGCAACAAAGTGGTCCATCACACACACCTCCCTGACAATTCCCTTAGTAAGAGCAAAACTCCTTATGCAGAAAGGATGGACAGAGCTGGAAGAAGATCAGGAGCCGGCAGCACAGAATCTATCCTAAAATTAACCCCTGGGAATGAATGAAATTTAATGATTAGCAATGAGATAGATTCTGGTTGGAGAGAACTCATTTTTTAACTCTTCACATCTGGCTCTCTGCTTTCTTCTTGCTATGCTATGAATTGATTTCAGAATGTATTCCCAAAAGAAAATATTTGAAAAGAATCCTGAATTTTCCTTAGACGTAAGACAAGTGACAGCTAAAGTAGCTGGCACTTTCTAAAGCTGGAATTGCCATCGTCACAAAGCACAGCAACGCAGGTTTTATTCTGTCACTGCATATCACCATCACAGAAACGAGACACACTGGGGATGAGGGACTATCTAAAGTGGTGTCTTACAGTCCAGCTGGTGTTCAGAATCACTTAGGACTCAGTACCCAGGAGGCACCTGTGGATTACCCTAAATAACACACACTAAAATGTAGAAACTCTACATGCATCTCATCAAGGAAAAACATTTTAGTAAGGGAGTATACATATTGCGTTAAATGTTCAGGCAATGTGAAGGCCCACAAACGCCTTTCACCAGCAAGCAGTGCTTGCTTTATATCTAGCACAAGGCCAGCATTTCACAGCCGGTGCCTGTGTGGTCACTCAGGACTCTGCTCTCAGAACAGCACTATGTAATGATTGACTGCCATGAGTTTAAAGGCAAAGAGGAATGGGGCAGTGCACACCCCGGGGGCATGGTTCCTTGACCTGCAGACCCATGGTGTACACTTCTGAGTTCCCTAGATGGGCTCTTGCCTTCCTGCTCCTTGCCCCAGCTTCCTGAGACCCACCTGACCTCCCTCTACCTGTTCCAGTCACATGACCTCCTCCACCTTTCCATACCCACAGAGGAACCAAGCCACATGCGTGCAAGGACTCACATCTTCTGGGTGACCTTTGGCAGGTCTGGCAGTTTGGTCCAGACTTTGGCATATGTTGTGGCAGAGAAGGAAAGAGATGAGGCCTGTCCCCACCCAGGAGGGAAGCACCCAGAGACATTCACCAAGGCTACTTGGTGGGCTTTCGTCGAACCCTCATATGGGTTCTGAGTGTTTCTAGTGTGGCGATTACGAACTCAGAGTTCTTGATCTGCTCTGGGACTAGACAATAAGAGAACATTGACTTTTGTCTCTGACTTGGATCAAAAATTTTTATTTTGTTCTAGATCCCAAAAATTATGTCACTAGAATTGATATTAGAATATCATGCTCTTGGAGCTGGAGTGGTGGTTCAGCAGTTAGGGTGCTTGCCTAGCATGCGCAAGTACGTGAGTTCGAAACCCAGCAACAAGTACAAAACAAAGTGTTGGAGCAACAAAAGTCACAAAGAAACTAAATAAAATTGATTCTTTCTTTCTCTCTCTCTCACTGTCCCTCTTTCTTTAAAAAACAAAAGGCATGCTGTATAAAAAACACATATAAAAGGCATACTTCAAAGGTGTGCACATTTAGATGTAGAGTATTGTACTGAGGGTGGTATCAAATTTTATACAAATGACACAGGATGAACAATACTGAGAGTACAGCACTTAATCAATTACTTAGGGAAATAGAAAAATTAAGAGTTATATGAATGGAGAAAATAAAATAATTCAAATTAAGACTTTTAAAGATGAGAGAAGTTCATTAGGCAGACATAAAACAACGAAAACTTTTCTAAGTATTAGAAACAAAAGGAGTCTAACTAAGGATGTGAAGAATCTTAAGAAGACTGTTTAGAACACAGCATGTCTGAACGTGTAACAGAAAATAAGACCATGCGAATGCCGGTAGCCCAGATACTGTGTCATTAGTCACTAGAAAGAATATCTATGCCATGTTCATGATCAAAACCTCACTAGAGAAAAGTCATGCTGATCGCAGGAGAAGCGAACATTACCAAATTGGACTGTAATAGCTGGTCACATCTCCCAGCCATGGACGTGCTCCGGGTCAAGTTGTTCCTAGGCACGGACACACTCTGGGTCAGGTTGCTACCAGGCCTGGAACCACGTTCAGCTCCCAAATCTTCCCTCTTAAAAGCTCTATTCTGAACAAAATATACAGTAGGGCACAAATTAGAATCTCTCTTGCTGATGATCCTTGAGGACTTGGACTTCAGATTTCTGTTTAAGAGTAAGACTTGTCAGATGCTTTTATGTGTAGAAAAAAAAACCACTGCTTATTAGAAGCTGTCATGTACTTCCTTGGCCAGATAAGGTTCTCATGTTGAAGTGGACTAAAATTGTAAGTACCATTTGCTTAATCCCTGCTGAGTCTGTAGTCAGGCATTTTCACATACAAAGATTGTAAAACAAACACCAAATTCAATTAAAATTGTATTTTTCACAGCTGCTTTATAATGGTGAATGAACAATAAGTAATGTCTACAAATCAGAATAGGCTTTAAAAAGATGTATTGAAAAAATTTAGAAAGTGCCATGCTGAAAACACTAACAAAGGTGCTCATGGGAACTGTCTGGAAGGTTACAAAATTTCAGAGCAGTTGAGTCGCTGTAGCCTAAAACCAAAGTCATACATAACCAGAATCAAGGCCAATCACAACGGACATGAGAAGGGGCTTCTTGACGTCATAGAATCGGTTCGGGCATTGCAGGAACCCAGCTTGACATTAAACAGAGCCACTTTATGTGAAGCACAGAGTGGTACTTCAGGGTCCACTGTTAAACCCAGGAAATGCTGCCTAAGTTTCCCGCTTGCAAAATTATTTTAGGAAGCACCTTCAAGGAAGCTGTGATGCCATTGGTTCATTCAAGGCAAGTGAGTCAAAACCTCAACTTGTACATTCTCCCTTCCTAGAGGGGGTGGCGAGCAGTCTCCCTCTGCCTGGAATGTTCTTTGCAGATGCTTCAGTGGGGACTTGATAAGGAAAATAAAGCCACCCTCAATATTCAAGTGGTGTTTTGGTGCAGGTGTTTGGAAATTCATTCCATACCACTGAAATTTCCTTGAATGAAAACAAGAAGTGCCAACGGTATAAGCAGAATCATCCCAGGGGCTGCCGTGATTCTTCTGCAAAACTCTTGAACTTTAGTGCGTGATGGGGGTTGGGGTGGTGAGGTGGTTCCAACCTGACTTTCGATCCCCTCAGTGCTGGTGGGGTCCACGCTCTGTGCACACAGAGGATGATGCTGCCGCCACCACATCCATTTCTGCATTCACTAAGTCTCCCGTGAATCCCTGCAACTTGCCAACTCAGACTCAGAATTTACTGGAAACCATACTGAGAAAGGTTCTCCCAGATTTTCCTCTGACCAGTCCAGAAGATCTGACGATCTGAAGAGGAGCGGCAGGAAAGCTCAAGCCATCACAGAAACCCAGCTCAGTTCATCCCTAGGTGGCCGCAGCTTCTGCATATGACCTGGAACAGAATTTAAGCTAGGGAACCGCTAAGGAGGAACACGTTCTTTTTGACAGCATGAATCGTTACACCCTTTCATTCAAGCAACACTGCAGACCATGCCCTTCCCTGCTCTCTCTGACTCCTGGACACACCATGAGCCGAGCAGCTCTCCTCCCCTGGGCTCTTCCCCAGTTCTTCCCCACGGCCTCACCTAGGCCAGAGCAGTGCACTTGCCCTCTGTGGACAGACTCTGAAACCATGGATCCCACCTCTCCTCCTCTCATTTGCTCTTCTCAGGTGTTTTGATCATATTAATGCAAAGAGCACACTAAAATATCTACTAACTTGAAGACTGGGTTATAAGTTAAAAACTCATTATAGAAGTAATGGAAAGAGATTGGAAACATTTGGTTAAACTACAAAGTATAAAGAATTTCCTAAAAATGCATTTTTTCTACACATAAACCATATATATCTATGTATGTGTGATTAGAGAGAAATCAGGCACACACATACACACACACAGACTTAAGTTTTCCAGTTCTGTTTTCTGTAACTGTTCAGATGGCTCTAATTGGTCTCCATTGCTCTTTTCTCCCTACATCCCCTTAGTTTCAGCAAGATTCTCAGCTCACAGTATTTCATTACCTTGAACATTGATTCCTGCCGCCTGTTCTGAGTGGACTGCTACCCATGCTCCTACCGAAATGAGTGTGCCACTCTCTCTAGTAACATTTACAGACACACTCAAAACTCCTCTCTCTTTGATGCACCAATGCTACTATTCATCATAATCTGAATCACTCAAGCCTACAGCAATTCTGCCAAAATGATCAGTTACAGTCTGATCTTCCTATGAAGAAACAGTTCAGGGTATTCTGATGGAAGCTTTTCTGTTTTGTTCAAAGGACTTCTACATTAGCAAATTCCAAAGACAGAAGCAGAATTTTGCAAATGAGAAGTCCGTGAAGGAGAAATATTCCCTTGTTCTCGCTGACTCACAGACCAGGCACTCTGGGGAGGTGGCGCTCTGCATGAGTCAAAAGATAAAGAAACACTATCTTATCTGCCACTCCTGAGCAGGCCCTCAATTCTGGGGCTCTTTCTTTCTCATCACCCTATCAAGTCAGCTGCTAGAGTGAGGGCACTGAGGTTGATCCCATGGCGGGAGGATACATCCCTAATGCTTCTCCTGTAATTGAGTTCTAGCTTGTTCCTCTCCGGTGCAGAAACTGTAGAAGATGATGGGATCACCTCAAGAAGCCGTGGAGTGGGGCAGATGCCTATGTGTCTTAATTCCCACCTCAATTTTCTGTTCAAACTACTTTAACTCTGCTGTACAAAACGCCTGTTTCTTCTGCTGCCCGCTGTTCCTGTATGGAGCCTGCTTTATTTTCTTCTACCTGCCCAAGAGATGGCTCTCTCACAGGCAGTCCTGACTCCTCAAGGGAATGTGATCCTGTTCAACCAGGGGTGCTGCAGGTCTGCAGCTCTTCATGCTTAGAATTTCCACTTTTCCAGCAAAGCTTCAACTCAGTGTACAGCAGACCTTGTTTAGAACAATGTGAAGCTCAGTCGTTTTAGGGATAACTTCCCTATTCTTCCTGGGCATCCATTCTTTGGAGCATTGATAATATCTTTTCTCTTTAGCTATTAAAAATTCGTAGTTTTTCCTACTGCTGATGCTGCTGTTCAATGATGGTCTTAGGGATTTCACCTTTGTTGAATTTTGTAAAGCTTACAGTATTCACAGTTGCTCTCTGCTAATGACATTGGTGATTGCAGTTATATCTGTCTGTCAGGACTGCAAAGTGATTTTCTGACACTGTGATATCTCTTAAAGAAATAATAGCAATGGCAAAAACATAAATTAGTTTGCTCAGGTCACTTCTGCTGCCATCACTTGTTAGTTTAAATGCATAAAATTTTCATGGAAAAGATATTCAAGGAGACATGCTTGCTTTCACTGACTGGTTTCATTTTGTAAAATCACTTAGCACATTTGATCATGCATGTGCATATGTGTGTGTGTTTTTGTATATGGTGTGTATAAACATATGTCCATGTGCATATGTACTTCAATAGCCCTTCTCCCACCTTGTGTGTGTGATTCAGCAGTGGTGATCACATTCTCCACGCTATGCTGCCACCATCACTGTCTCCAGAGCCGTTCATCACCTTCAGTAGACATTGTGGACTTTTGCGTGCTAGCTCTCCGTTTCCTTCTGGGCCTATAACCTCTTTCTAATCAGTCATCTACCTCCATAACTTTGCATACAAGTGGAGTCCTATAATACGTTTTGCTTTTGATCTGACTTCTTTCCTTGGTGTCCATTCATGATGACCTTGGTGTTCATTCATGATGGTTGCTCATACCACAGTGTCATTATTTCCATGGCTGAGTCAGAGACTACCATGTGTATAGACTAGATTATGTTTATCCAGTGATCTACAGAGTATCATGTGAGATAACTCTTCCATTTGTTTATTGTAAATAGTGCCCCTGTGAACAATGGCTTACATAGATCTGCTTTATTAAATCTCTGTTTTAAATTATTTTAAATACATGCTAAAAATTGAATTGGTGAGTCATATGATGATTCTGTGTTTGACTTGTTGAGGAACTATCAAACTTTTCTACAATGACTTCACTATGTTTTTATTGCTTTCCATTAAAATTTGAAATATCTGTAAATTGAATAAACTAAAATAATACAATTCCTAGTGTTCAATTTTTAAAAATACAATTTAAATGCAGCATATTTAGCAATTTAATCCAGCATATTTTGATATATATACATATATATTGTGAAATGATTAGTTATTAAACCTTTATCTAATATGCAGTTTGCTAATATTGTCTCTGAATCCGTAGGCTGTCCTTTCATTTAGAGAACTTACATAGCAGGGGATAGTCCCTGGGTTCAATCCCCAATACAGTTAAAAAAGAAGAAAAGATTATTTAAAAGGTTTAATAATGGTGAAAAATAACCAGTGAACTTGGTTGAATAAACTTAGAGACATACAGAAAAGAGATCAGGAAAATGGTGTGAAAATAAATATGCAAAGTTTAATTATCTACTTATAAATGTATGAATTTTCATGAGAATGATGAACTTAATTTGACTTATGTATATGGAGGGATGCATATGAGTGTGTTTGGAAAATACAGATTAAAAATTTATTAGATATTTTGAAGCATTGTAAAGTATAGAGTAAATAGAAAATGATTACAGTGTATCCAGGGTCATGAAAACTATTTAAAAAGTAGTCAAGAAAAGGAACCGATGTCAGATAGGAAAACTATGCACACTATTCATAATAAGTAGACATATCTGAATAGCTCACACATGCACATGTAAACACACACACACTTAACTCACAGTACAAGTCACGTTCAGAAAGGATGTTGTGTAATAGACTGTATGATACATAAGTCTTCTTAAGTGCCTGGTTTTCAGAAGTAAAATATTTTTAAAATTCAACTAATTTATAATTATAAGACAAAAGCATTTCTAGATCATGGCACATATCCATGATGCCATTCTAACTTACAAAAACTAAAACTGGAAAGATGTAGGGGGCTATTCCTGCAAGTAGTTCAAAACTCCAAGTAGACAAACTCCTTAGCACATCTCTACTTGATGAGCTCTTGCACACATATACACACCCTACATACACCCATGCACACATGCCTGGGACACTAGAAAATTAGGTTGATCCCTTGTCCCTTGATCCCAGGGTATTATTTCCGGTTTTAGGTGACAAAGAGATAAAGATGATGTCCCTTGTAACCTCTTCAGCCATCTTGCCGGGGCTCTGTGTGAATCAGCTATGTGGATGTGACCTAGTCTCAGAATGCCTTTGACCAGAGGGAATTCTCTCACTCTTCCACTGAGCATGGTCTTCAAAAAGCAGAGCCGATTAGATATATCTTGTTTTCTGACATTAGCACAGGCATTCGACCTGGTGGACCAAGTGAGGGAAAAAAAAAATTCACATAAAGTGTTGATCCAAATAAGTGTCAAAAATTCAATAAAATCTTTTCCACCAAAAGAAATGGAAGCTATCTACCAGGGATGTTTTCTGTCTTTTCTGTTCAGATCAATATTGAAAATGGTGAAAACAAAATACGGTGATTTTTCTCTGCTACAGCAGCTTTGCAGTTTTATGACATTAGAAGTAGGTTTTAGTTTTATGTACCTAGTTTATAAACATCTCTGTGTTAGCTCTACATGTGAAATGTGTAATTTGCAGAGGATTGCCCTTTCAAATTCACATGATTTACATGTGAAAAATGTCAGTGCAGAATCATAAAAGGGAGGCAACTGTCCTTGACCTCATCTGAATTTCCCATTCTCTTTCGACACAATTGACTCTAACTTATGAGTACTGCTTTCACTGGATTCGAAAATCAATGTTCAGACCCATAATTTACCTCATAAATTTGTTTTCATCTAATCAATAATGTATGACCCCATCAATAATTGAAAGCATTGGCAAGCTCCCACCTTATCCCCCAACTCCTACTTTTCAATTTTTATTATCTTGTAGAGTACATTTAAAAATTAGTGTTTTATGTTCCTAATTAGCAGTATGCAAATGCATCCACATGCTGACATTATATTCCAGTGTGTACACATATGACTATGTATTTGTGCATATGTATGTGTATGTATCTATGTGGGTCTCTGTGTTATAATATGTGTGCATTTACATGTGTGCACATGTATGTGTATATGTATGCACATCTGTGTATATCCGTGCTTGTGTGTATTCATGTGAGTAAATGTGCATGTGCATATGTGTGTGTGTGTTTGTATACTTATGTGATTGCATATAGGTGTGTGTATATATGTCTATATTTGACCATGGTTGTGTATATGTTTGTATATGTGTATATTTGTGCATTTGGGTGTGTATCTATGGGTTCCATGGGTGTTTATGGATGCATATTCACATATATGTGTGTACATGTGCATATGTCTGCATGGATCTATGTGTGTATGCATGTATAAATGTGTGAGTGTATGATGTGCAAATATTTATGTGTGTCTATATGGGTATGCTTGTACACATATTTCTGTACATTTGTGTGCACATCTGTATTTGATTTGTGTATGTATACATGCATGTGCATGCATGTCTATTTGTGTATTTGAGTGCTTGTGGGTGCTTATGCATATATGTGTGTGGATATGTGTGTTTCCATGTGTGTATATTTTGCATGTATGCAATATACATGTATATATGTGTATTTGTGCATATATATGTTTGTAAGCATGTGTTCGCATGTGCACCTGTATGCATGCTTTGCTGTGAATATTTTTATTCAAGTGTATATTTGTGTGTATGTATCCATGCACGTTAGTGTGCATATATGTGTATACAGGATACAGGTAACTGTGCATGCTATGTGTGAGTGTATGCTTGTAAATGTGCTTGCATGAGTATATATCTGAATCAAATATGTATGTATGTGTGTGAGTATGTTTGCATGTACACATGTGTGCATTCATATATATGTATGTGTCTGTATGAATATTTTCTGTGTTTGAACATCTATCTCTTTGCAGATGCATTATTTGCATACATATGTGTACATGTGCAATATTAGATATATGTGCATGTTTTAATGCATTTCTTAGTGTGGGTGCACATGTGTGTTCATCTGTGTTCATCTGTGTGTGCAACGGTGTATGGGCACATGTTTATGTTAATGTACATATGTGTTTTGGCATGGATGTTTGTATATGTATGTGAGCATTTGTATGTGTGTGAGTTTTGTGTATAATTATGTGCATATATTTCTGCGTAACTGTATAGCTATGTGTATGTCCATATGCTTGTGAATATAATCATGTATATATACCTGTGCATATCTATGTATATTTGTGTTTTTGGATGCATATGTGTGTATATATTTGTGTATTTTTGTATATATGACTGTGTAAGTGTTGGTATCTTTGTGTATATTTGTATATATGTATTTTTGTTTATATATGTGTGTGCATATATGCATGTTTGTGTGTGTGTGTGTGTATCAGCATTGGTCTCCATATCTGTGTGTGTATGTATGTGTCTGAGTATGTGTGTGCATGTATGTGCACATATATGTATGTTAGGTGTGTATTTGTCTATGACTGCATGCATTTGTGTGTAAAGTATATATGTGAGAGTGCCTATATATTTCCTGTATATGTGCATGCATTTGCATGTACACATTACTCAATATGTTTGTGCATATATGAGCATGGATGTCTATGTGTGTATTTGTGTCTGTATGAGTATTTTGACTGTATGTAAGCATGCATTTTCATGTATGTGTGTATCATTTTGTATGTGTGTATGTGTGTACATGTATATATATTAGCTCACATATATTTACGTGTATAAATTTGTACAGATGTGTATGCATGTTTAGGTGCATGTATGTTTACCTATGTTCATGTTGGCATATATGTGGGCATATATATGCATGTGTTTGCATGTGTATTTGTGTGCATATATGTGTAATTGTATGTATGTTTTTGTTAGTATATCTTTATGTGATTTTTATACGCATTTGTATGTCTGTGTGTATACTTGTGTATAGATGTCTGCCTATATGTGTTTGTGTAAATGTGTGTATTCATGTATGTGTGTTTCTGTCCCTGTGTGTATGTTCACATTCTATGTGTCTTTTTTGTGTGTACATGTGATTTTGTGTATGAGTGTATAAATATGCATGTGTATGTTTATATGTGTGTATATATGTGTTTATATACACATATTTATACAAGTATGTATATATATTTAAAATAGATGACTTTTTCCTGTGTCTCCTTATGTTTTGATATATAAACCTTTGGTAGGTTTTTCAAAATCAGTTTTCTTTTTCTCTCCACCCTAGGCTGGATATTACTAAGTTGTTCTTTGCATAATTCTTCCTAATTCCTATACCTACTGTCCTACAAGAATACTGCCATAGTATGACTCTAAAGTAATAACTTATCTAGTATACTATTAAAAAATCTTCAAATTGCTTCACAGATTTCTATAAGTTTTTTTAAAATAAATAAGTGAATACTCTAACTGCCATTCCTCTGTAGTTCCTATTTATAATGCAAAGTCACACTTATAAAGCAGATAATGATCTACTAGAAAAATTTTAAAAATCAATTATTAGGTATGGCAAAGCTCTTCTCTGGCATGCAAGGACCTGACTTCCATCCCTGGCACTGTAAGAAGGAAGTGTACAGAAAGACATGCACAAAACCAGTCTTCAACTCTGTATCCTGCTTCATTTCACCCCAAGTGCTATTCCATGTAGCTGCCCATTTCTCATTTGAAAGAAAAGTAAGTTCTTCAAACTCCTACAATATATATCTTCTCATTATTCTGTTGATAAGTGTACATATAGTTAGAAGTTCCTTGATATGAAAAATTATATTCATATGTCTCCAACTGCTTCTGACACTATTGGTCAAATAGAAAGAAAAAGCAGTTTGTAATGTTTGCATATCTGGTCACCTGAACTGGATTCTAACTTCCTATCAGGTCCACAAGAAACTAAAGTAAATATCTGAGAAGACAAATATGTGGCCCATTTTTTTCTAAGGTAGAGTTATTTCTCTTTGTGTGAGAGTTGGGGTAGAAAATCTTATTAACTCTTAAGTAAATTTTCAGACTTGTGTGGGACTTGCCTCCATGGGAAGGCCTTTAGAAAGCCCAAAATAGCACAACCATCAGGTTCCCTTCCAGATATTCTTACAGTCTCAAAGGATATTTTTGAGTCTCTTATTACATCTTGGCACATAAAAGATTCACCAGCAGTGCAGAACTGCAGTGGAAACTTTTCCCATGTTAAAGCTGTGTTCAGTAAGGACTTTGTGGGCATTATATTAAGAACTCTATTATATTAGCTCGATGCAATGATAACCAACGCAATGCTAATACAGCATGATGAATGGGCGCTAGGCCTCGCATATCGCATTAGGAGTGTCCAGGGCAGCACAGCAGAGCAGTGCACAGTGTGATGGATGAGGTCCCTGCTACTTGCAGGCCGTGGTGTGTAAAGGAGGGTGCCTTTGTGCATTTCACACTAAGTTGAACACATGGCACGTGGCTGCTGTGTTCTTGAAAGGGAATTTGAGGTTGTTGAGTGTTCCTCCACCTGCTCACAATGTACTTAGCATGAAGTCCTTGAAACGCACCTCATTCCTTCCAGGAGGGCAGGGGTGGCATGAACCACTGGGTGCCCTCCAAGAGGACTTCTGGAACAGGTTTCAGGGAGCATCCCCCACCCTGGGATGCCTGCTTTCACACTTCAGGTTTGCTTCTGATTCTGAAAACGACCTGGGAGTTAGTAGGGTTTCTGTGTTTTGCTGAGGTTTCAGAGTCTATAGTAAGTGACTGGAGAGAAAAACATCTGGTAAATTCTCTTGAATCAAAGTGAATAAAAGCAACCATTGTAGAATCATTTATCTGTCCAACTCCAAATCAACTACGTTCTGACATTTTATTTCTACTAAAGTAGACAAATCTTCTCAGACACTTAATTTCAAAAGCCTTGTATGAATGTGTCACAGAGGCCTCTTGCAGTGCCTGCTGAGGAGCCTTCTGCTCTTTTCCTGGTGGTGCCCTGCGTCAGCGCTCACAGCATCTCTTCCTTCCCTGCCTTTCCTAGCCAGCTTCCTTCCTCTTCACAGCCTTGATGCTGTGCTGCTTCCTTCCGCTCAAGCCCAGTGAACTCTAATCAACTCAACATACTTTTGCCGTACTACTGTTTAAAAGTGTATTTTTACCAAGCAATACCACGTTTTTCCTTCCTTTCTTTTTTTTTTTAAGAGAATCCTTTTTTTTTTTTTAAGAGAAAGGGACAGTGAGAGAGAAAGAGGGAATCGATTTTATTTAGGTTTTCATGTGGCTTTCATTGCTCCAACACTTCTTTGTGTAGATGGTGCTGAGGTTCAAACCTGTGTCCCCGTCCATGCCAGGCAAGTGCCGTAACCACTGAGCCACCGCTCCAGCCCTCATTGTTCATTTCTTAATGTGTGCACAGACTTTTAGAGCTCTCATTTGATCATCATGTTAAAAATAAACAGCTCCCAACACTCGGTACCCTACAGAACTGATCGGTGTCCTTAGGTTTGCTTTTTAATCTCTCAATGTATTACGTGGGCATTTAAACATTTTTATATTTTTACGTATTTTTGTGTGACACTTCCCGCAATTTGAAGAGACTTTCTCTGGTAATTTTTAGCTATAGGAACTCTACTATCCTTCAAACTTTACATACATAACTAATTCCTATTTTTCTTGCTAGAAGGATTGGAGTATTATTGACAGCTCTAGTGTCCTGTCTCACCACACTGCCCCCTCTTATATTCTACTTGATTACTTGTCCTGGTTATTTTATAGTCTTGTCACCAAATATTAATCCCATCAGGTATAAATAATGTATATTATTAAATGGTTTGGATTGGAATTTATGATTACATGGGGTATTTGAATACTATTAAGTAATGCCTATATTATAAATACATGTTTTGGAGTATGAATGCATATTATGTTCACATAATTATTCATAAAACCACATATAAAATCTGATGTTCTTCATATATCAAAACCCCAACAAGGTAAGGTACTGTTACTTTCTCATTAGGAAATATTTATTTACAACTGAGCACACACCATCCTTCCTTGATCAGAACCTCATAATTGTTTATAAAACCTGGATTACTATTTTGAACATTTAGCCTTCTAAGTATTAATGCCTTATATCCAAATTCAAATTTCTTTTATTCTTGTGCACCACTAAGTAGTATATTTCTGGAAAATAGTTACTAAATATTTTGGTTATTTTGTTTGACTTGGTGTTAGTTATAGGAGAGCAAAGGTGCTTCTATTATCCTAAGAGAAACATGTTACAAATCTGTAGTTCAAACTCCTAAATGTTTATGACTCACACAATGCACTTATATGTCTCAATCTATTAGCAGTTTAAAAAAATACAAATTACAAATAAAACATGCAAAAGAAAATCTCACAAACAGTAAAATACACACAAAATAAAATGACAAAATGACACAATTTCCCAACACCCACTATAGTTCTCCAGAGTACGGGAACATCATTTTCCTCATATATGGTTGGTGGGTATGTAAATCAGTAAGAAATATTTGGTGTAGATTTTGGAAATATCTATAAAATTTAAAATGAGTGCTCCATAAGTTAACAGCATCACAATTGGGCACATATAGCTATATTAGGATATAAGAAACATGAATTCATACAAGGGTTTTAATATAAAACTGCTCCCGCTTCAAAAGAACATGCATATATTGAAGATGGAATGTTATCCATCTATTGAATGCATGCACATCCATATACAGTACTTAGAATGTAATTTTCTGGTCACTTTAATTAAAATACTAATTTTATTGCATATCTTACAAACACACATATGTCTCTGTGTCATGAAATGCAGGTCATAACAGGCTTTTTTAAACTTTATTTTAAGGGTGACAGATTGTCTGATCACTCCTGCTTTCTCTCTTCTCTGATAGAATTGTAATTCCTTGCTTCATTGGCCTTTGGAACAAATACACCAACACTCCACTGGTGTTTGTCATGTCTGAGAAGAAATACCAAAATCACATATTGTCCCCTTGATCATGAGTCAGGTGTGCCCTCTATAAGGGCTGTCTTGCAATTGGAATCCTAGAATCACAGAGACAGTTTGGCTCACCTTCAGGCCAGCCTCAGCAGTCTGGCCGTGAGATTGATGGAATAAACCAATGGTTTTCTTATACCAGTGCGATATGAGAGTTGGTTAACCCCATCTAGCAAAGAGGTATAAAGCATGGATTAAACACAACCAAGCTTTATAAAGCAGTTTAATCTGGTTTGAAAGAGGAAACATACACTCAAAATGCTGTGGAGATTTCCAACCTTTTCAATTTCATGGAAAAACCTGTAGAGGATAAGTGTTAATTCTTCTGTAAAGGTCTGGTAGAATTCTGTGGTGAATCTCTCAGCTCCTGGGGTTTTCTTTTTTTGGAAGGCCTTTGGTTGCTGTTTCAATTTCACTACCTGAGATTGGTTGGTTATGAATTTCAATGTCCTCCTGTGTTAATTTGGGAATGTTGTATGTGGCAAGATATTTGTCCATTTCTTCCAGATTATCAAATTTAGGAGAATTTAATTTTTCAAAATAAGTTTTGATAATCTTCTAGATTTTGCTTGAGTCAGTGGTGATATCTCCATTTTTATCTTTGATTTTGTTGATTTACTTCACTTCATTTTTCCTTTTGGTGAGGTTTGCAAGGGGTCTGTCGATCTTAATTATTTTTTGAAAGAAGCAACTATTTGTTTTGTTGATAATTTTTATTGTTTTTTATTGTTGTTTTTGTTCTCAATTTCATTGATTCAAGCTTTGATTTTAGTTATTTCTTGACATTGAAAGGGTTGGAACACTCCCTAATACTTTTTATGAAACAAATATAACACTGATACCAAAACCCAATAAAGACACATCAAAAAAAGAAAACTATGGATCAATTTCCCTAATGAACATAGACACCAAAATCCTTAATAAAATTCTAGCTATCCAGATCCAATAATACATTAAAAATAAGATATCATGATCAAGTGGTCTTCATTCCAAGAAGGCAGGGCTGGTTCAACATATGAAAATCAATAAATGTAATTCACCACTTACACAGAATTAAAAATAAAAATCACATAATCATCTCAATTGATGCAGAAAAAGCCTTGGATAAAATCCAGCACCTATTTATGGTCAAAACTCTGAAGAAAATAGGAATTAAAAGAAAATATTTTAATTTTGTAAGAGCCATTTATGACAGACCCACAGCCAACATTTTGCTTAATGGAGAAAAACTGAAAGCATTTCCACTGAATTCAGAGACAAGGCAAGATTGGTCACTTTCATCACTCTTCTTCAATATAGTCCTGAAACCCTAGCCAGAGCTATCACACAGAAGAAGGAAATTAAAGGAATTCAAATAGGAAAAGAGGAACTCAATCTCTATTATTTGCTGATGACAAAATCCTACACCTAGAAGACCCAATAAACTCAACCAAAAGACTTGTAGAGCTTATAGACAATTTCTGCAAGTGACTGCCTATAAGATCAACATTCAAAAATCATTAGCTTTTCTCTACTCCAACAGTAAGTCCACTGAAGAAGAAATCAGGAAGTCTGTCCCATTCACAATTTCCTCCAAAAGAATAAAATAATTGGGCATCAATCTAACAAAGTATGTTAAGGACCTCTACAATGAAAACTATTGGATATTAAACAAAGAAATTGCAGAAGAACAGAGTAGATGGAAAAACATTCCATGTTCTTAGTTAGGCAGAATCAATAAATAAAAATGGCCATTCTACCTAAAGCCCTATACAGATTCAATGAAATCCCCATTAAGATATCAATGACATTCTTCACGGATATAGAAAAAATAATTCTCAAATTCATATAGAATAACAGAATGCCCTGAATAGCCAAAATATTACTAAACAAGAAAGAGAAAGCAGGAGGTTGTCACAATTCCTGACCGGAAATTATGCCATAGGGCTATAATAGCGAAAACAGCTTGGTATTGGTATCAAAACAGACTTGGAACAGCATAGAAGACACTGAGATGAACTCTCAAATATATATCCATCTGATGTTTGATAAAAGTGGCAAAATCATAGTGTGGAAGAAGGACAGCTTGTTCAACAATTGGTGCTGGACAAACTGGACAGCACTGTGCAGACAATTGAAATTGAATCCTTACCTCCCATCATGCACAAAAATCAAATCAAAATGGTTCAAGGATTTGGAAATTAAACCAGAAACTTGACAATTGCTTGAAGGAAAAATAGGATCAACACTTCATGGCTTAGGGGTCGGCACTGACTTCCTTAACAAGACTCCCATAGGGCAAGCATTAAAGTCAAGAATAAATGAATGGGATGCCATTAAACTAAAAAGCTTCTGCACAGCTAAAGAATTAGTTGAGTGTCAAGAGAAAACCTACAGAATGGTAGAAAATCTTTGCCCACTACACCTCCGACAGAGGGCTAATATCCAGAATATACAAAACTCAAAAACTGAACACCTAAACTAGAAATAATCTAATCAATAAATGTGCTAGGGAACTAAACAGAAATTTCTCAACCGAGGAAGTCCAAAAAGCCCATAAACATATGAGAAAATGCTCTGCATCACTAGCAATCAGAAAAATGCAAATCAGAACTTCAGTGAGATTCCACCTTGCTCCTGTCAGAGTGGAAAAAAAAGAATATGAACAATGACAGATGATGGAGGGGCTGTGGGAAGAGAGGAAGGAACACTGTCGTATTGTTGGTGGGACTGCAACCTGCTACAGCCACTCTGGAAAGTAGTGTGGAGCCACCTCAAAAAACTAGGACTGGAACCACCTTATGACCCAGTTATCCCACTCCTGGGTACTTTTCCAAAAGAGCTAGAATTGGCATATTACAGAGAGAGAGAGAGCTTCATCAATGTTTATAGCAGCTCAATTCACTATAGCTAGAGTATGGAATCAACCCAGATGCCCCTCTCCAGATGAATGGATTCAAAAATGGTGTTAGATATACACAGAGGGATTCTATTCCGCTATTAGTACAATATCATGGCATTTGCAGCCAAATGGATGGAGATGAAAAATTATGCTGAGTGAAATATCCCAAATTCAGTAACTCAAGGGCCAAATGTTTTCTCTCATATGTGGAAGCTAGAATACAATTGGAAACAGACTGAAAGTTGACTAAGCTAATAATAACCTCAACACGGTGAATTTTTACATGAGCATGGGGAACCTTGCCTGGGATGCTAAGGGATGAACCTAGAGAGGCAGGGAGGGGAGTGGGAATAGGAGGGATATTAAGACAGCTGGAGGGAGGGACGATGGGGGTTATCAACCCAGTGGGGAACTTTCGACTTCTATGAGAAGCCCAACTAACACGTGGGTAAAGTAGGGGAAACATGGGATTGGGAGCGGGGGACCCAAAGTCGCAGACCATGGAATAGCATCCGCCTCGGCTTGCTTTGTCATTGTGCATTTGTTTATGATTGTACGGCAACAATTCCCTCCTAAATGTAAGACTATCTTGAATGAATAAAAAAAAAAGGTAAAGTAAAGCAAGAAATAGTAAAAAAAGAAAAAAATACTGTGAAGTTATTCAATCCATGTGAAGGAAACTGAACTCGATTCATTTGTCCCTGGTCAAGGATGAGCAGAAGAATTTAAACTTATCCTCCCTGAAAGTGAACCGTTAGACCTGAAATTGCTCTAAACAAGCCACTGGACTAAAGCTCTCTTCATTTTAGTCAACTTCTAAAATAAATTCTGCTCTATTCACTGATGATTGGAATGATGGAACAAACTTCTTTCTCTTAATGTGAATACCTCTTACGACTGTAGCTTTATTAAAAATATTTCCCTTTGCAATGTTATTTACTCATCCAAAATTACTCATTTAATTGTGGTTAGAATAAATTGGCAGTGAATTTATTTGTGAGCTGACACTTATAGACTGCGACAATACTCCACTCCCATGCAGTGTCACAGCCCAGAAGCAGTGAGCATGTTTGCAACGCAGCAAGATGTCAATTGGCTTATTCTTCAGAGTGTCAAGCACTGTAGAAGAGTCATGCTTAATTATTCTCCATCAAATGAATTAAAACTTTCCAATTAATCTGAGAATTTTGCTTATATCTAACTTGGGCTTTGGATAAATATAAGTTTGTGTTTATATGACATCAGTCTCATTTATTTTACTATTTTAATAAGGCTTTTTTTATTCAAAAATTTCATTCATTATATTCTGGCTTTAACCATATGTTTGGAAAATTATTTCTTGAATATATCACTTCAAAATTTGTAAAATTCTAGAACAAATAAAATCATATTTTATACATTTTTTATGATAAATTTAAAATATTTTGCAGAGATGCCCCAAATCCTCATTCTTATGAGTAAAAGTATCTTAACCAAAATTTTAAAGGAGTGGAGAAATTATCTGCCAAGAAACACAAGTGATGGGGCAATTGGCCGGGAGTCCTAACATCATGATTTCCATGTCACCGCGATCAAATAAAATCCTTTACAATGAGGTTCAGTGAGTTGGCAGTGACACTGTACATGTAAATTCAGTCTCAATTGAGCTCTGGCCCTTGAGCTCAAAACCGCATAACAAATTACTTGAGTCCGTTCTCCCTCTTATGCTCTCCTATCATCTCTGCCCTGATTGCCTTGTGGGAGAAGCAGGAGGAAGGAAAAGATGGAGAAAGTGCTAGGCAGGGCATTGCCTAAGGACCTCAGTATTGCTGAGGCCACTTGGTTTTATTATTCCAGAGGGGTGGCAGAAACAATTGGGCTGTATTTGTTTGCAGCTCAGTAAGTTTCCCAATACTTTACTATTTTTTTATTTTTTAAAATAACCGTTGTGTATTTTTGGGGTAATGGTGTGATGTTTGGACTGCTGGGTTCACTGTGGAATGATTGATCAGTGGAGTGAGCGAATGCCCTTCATCTCAAAGGAGGGTCCTTCATGGTGAGAACGTTTGCAACCTCTCTTCACTACTTTGTGGAGCACGACATATTGTTCTTGGCTCTGTCACCTTCTGTGCTCTACAACTGTAGAAATTCCCCCTCCTATCCAACTGTAACTGGTGCCCCATGAGCAAGGACGTCCTCTCTGGGCCCACCCAGCCCCTGCTACTCCACTTGTATCAGCTCCAAATTTTTTGAAATGAAAATGTTGGCTCTAATCCATCTTTGGTCAACCAGATGTCCTGATGTCACATGGGAGCCACTGACTCTTAACTGCATGGCATCTGACTCAAGCCTGGGCTTCTCTTCTTCCTAACATGTCCTTCATTTTGGCAACCAGCACAACCCTTCCAATTTACATACCTCCCTCACAATGAGCTTTCCCCTTTTTCTTTTTCATGAGAATACTTAAACAATTTTTTTTTATTCTTTAAAGAGAGAGGAACAGTGTGTGTGTGTGTATGTGTGTGTGAGAGAGAGAGAGAGAGAAAGAGAGAGAACCAATTTTATTTAGTTTTTCGTAGCTCTGACACTTAGCTATGTACATGGTGCTGGGTTTTTTTTTTTTTTTTTTTTGGTAGTAGACGGGTTTTATTTTATAGAAAGTAAAAACACAGGGAAAAGAGCAGATTTCCCCCAGAGTGGGAAAGGGGACAGAGCCCACATGGTGCTGGGGTTTGAACTTGTGTTCTTGTGTATGTCATGCAAGCACCATAACTGCTGAGTCACTGCCCCAGCCCCAAAGTATTTTCTGACAGCTTATCTTGGCAAGTATTTTGTTACTAAGAAAAAACATTATTAAAGATTTTTCTTGCAGTGATCTCTTGCTTTGCCAATCACTATTGAATATCATGAGGAACAGGCGAAACACATCACGACAGCATTCATGTCGTACTTCTTACTGTCACTCCGAGAATCTGGACCCAGGCTTCAGAGATTATCCAATCCAGGATGCATTCCAAACAAACACCAAGTGCTGCCTAAAATGAAAGCTGGAAAATGCATTTTATACCAGAAGCAGATCTGCTGCTGAAATTTCAGCAAATAAAACAGGATGTCCCTCCTGGGTGAAGGCTGGGTGAAATGGTTTTGCAATGTCTCCTTGGGTATTTGCTGGATCCTCTAGGCAAGGGATAAGTCACAACACCCAGGAACTGCTTCCAAGGCCCACAGGGACTGAGGCCTCCAAATGGGCTTGGTTAAATAACAGCGTTTCCACTGCTAGCTAATCCGCACAGAAGTCACAGGATTTGATGACTCAAGTTCATTCACGTAGTGCTGCATGTACAGAATCTTCCTTTGAAACCCTGAAAACTGTTAGACATTAGAAGATTTAGTCAGAGACATACCTGTGAATAGAATTTAATTCAAAGATCAGTCCCGGACCCCTTCCCTGACCTGCTTGTCTAGTTTCCTCTGGGTTGCCCCGCTTCACAGGGATCACTGGATATGGTCCAAATTTCCAACTGATTCAAGTTATTGTCTAAGTTATTTCCAATATATCTTCAAGGGTTTCAGAATATCATGTCTCAAGTCTCCAAATGTCATTCAAGATTCTGGATGCAAAAGTTCACTGCTACATTCCCATAAGGCACACATAAACTGTGAGCATCTTTCACTCTTAGGCTCAGGTACTGATCATGGGGATGGGGATCTATAAAGCATAACAGTTTCCCAACCCTCAGCTACTTCCCTGCTATTACACAATGGGATGCTCACCACAGCCCCATCTAAGATAACCCTCTTTTCCCTCCCAGGCAGCTGCACCAGGAACTATTTAAGAAGAAAAAGCCTCTTATAAAACCAATTCTGGCAACTATGCTTCCCTGAATTCCTACAGAACACCCAATCGATTGTGACAGGTTGTAATCTTCAATAATGTTGACCTGCCAGCCTTTAGGCCTTTTTCCTATTTGGGTTATGTTTCTTCATTTATATTGAATTCACATTGTTTTCAACCAAATTACTTTATATCTTTCAAGTTTAAGAGCAACAAGCATTTAAGAAACAATTTTGAAAATAATATGTATTTTGAACAATTGTGGGATACAGGTCAAATAAATTATTAGCCAAAATGACTTCCTGAAAAAAATAAACACTTAGGGTAAAATATTATAGTGGATGATTATTTTAATGAAAAAAGCATTGTTTCAAAACTTGTTTACAATTTATGTTTATGTTACCATTAGTACAAAAATATACCACAAATTAAAAACTAAAAAATCATCTGTGTAAATTTTTTTTTTAAGAGAGGGACAGTGAGAATGAAAGAGAGAGGGAAAAAGAGAATCAATTTTTTAATTAGTTTGTTTTCAGGCTTTTGTTGCTCCAACACATTGTTGTGTTCCTGGTGCTGTGGCTCAAACTCGTGTCCTTGTGCATGCGAGGCATGCTCCGTAACCACAGAGCACCTGCTGCAGCCCCATCATTTGTGTAACTTTTGATGTTGGATTGATCCCGGGCTATGAATGTACTGTGTGATTCCAGTTACTAAATTCACACAGCAGGGTAATTTATAGATAAAATACTACATTTAGTGAGTGATTCTAGTCAGATCTCTGGTTTTAAATTAAATGCATGAAAATCAGTTTCATTTAATAAATATAGCACTATAAAATGAAATTTAAAATACTTTTTGTATATAAATACAAAATTATCAAAGGGTAAATCTCACAGGAAATATCTTATATCTATTAAGTATAGATTATTTTTAAGGTAAGGAAATACATTCAAAGATGGTCTATGATGTTAATGAATGAAACACATCAAATTGCAAAGATATCATCAATTCTCGGGCCTATATATTAGGTATAATTTTGATTATTAGCTCACAGTTTTTCATGGAACTTAAGGAACTAATTCAATGTTTATGTGGAAATCAGTGAGCATAGAAAAGTCAACTTGATTCCTTATGTGGATAAGTACAGGCTGTGTACCAGTGGGTGACAGGAGTCCCTTTGATGCTGGCAGTGAAGACAATGTGGAGTCTGTGTCACCAGGGGAGCTGTAACATGTCATAGAGAGTCCACCACATGTGTGTAGTTCCCAGCAACATACAAAAGCTAGGGGGAGAGTGGATCCGGACCTACGTATGAAAGGAAAGGTTAAGTGGCTTTTAAAAGAGAATTTAAGTGGATACTTGTACAACTGACTCCCAGTTGGAAAAGATTTCGTACAGAAGATCTAATGCTTGGATGAAGCCCTGTAGAATATTGATAAGGCGGACAGCGTTAGTATCAGGATTTCCACCAGAGGACTACGCTGTGAAGAGAACAAAACTCCCAGGACAGGGGCTGCGTGATACTTACACCTGGATGATACAAAGCAAGGCTACCAAACAACAAGGAGAAGACAGGAACCCAAGTGAATCGTGCAAAGGAACAGCCATTCAACAGGAAGGCTTTGCGAGTGGCCAGGAAGCTGACAAAAGGCTGAGCATATTTGACCATGCCCAGAGGGGCAAAAGTTAAAAAAATTGATGACACGAACTTATCAAAAAATGCAGAGCCATGGCTGGAGAGGTGGCTGAGTCACAGGGCACTTGCCCAGAGTGTGCAATCGCTGTGTTGAAAGAAAAACTGTGGAGCAAATAAACATTCACATTTCAGTGGTTGAAAATCAGGTAATAAAAGAACTTTGAAAAACACTTCCATTACCTAATAGGTCTAGGTTTTATACAGAAACTTATACCTCATTAGGAGAGTGATTTATAATAAGATTGTAGAGAAGGAAACTATAGCAATAAAAACACCAAAACGTTTATATACACACTCCTTTGGATGAATTCTATATGCAAAATGTTGAATGAAAAAGTGAGACGAAAACAGAGTATATACTGCATGACTATATTTACATGCATTTCAAAATTACACAGAACTCATACATTGCATTAAAAATTCCAACATCATTACTTTGAAAATTTATCCAGAATAAAGACCTTAAGGTCCTGACTGGGGTGCTAAAAATATAAAGCCTTTGTTTCTCTGATGGTTAACTATAAGCAAACTTTAAAGCTATCAAGATTTATATGTTAAATTATGTGAAAGGTTTACTTCAGTGAAGCAAAAATAAATGATAGTGAATTTAAAAAAATAGACCAGAATTTTCCATAAATCTGATTTTGAGAAGTTCGAATTCAGTGGTCACCTTACTTGACCAGTAAGTGGTCAAGTAAGGTGCATAATGAGAGTCAACTATGGAGTATTTCTTAGACTGTGGAATGATGTAGATAACCATCCATGTGTCCATACATAGGAATCCAGTCACCCAATAGTTGTTCAGGTGGTTTCTGCCTCCTTTCCAGCACTATGTCAGCACACTAAAGATTATATTGGGGACAAGATCTCAGCATCTAGATAAAAAACTCATGGAAACTATGGAAGATGGTAAGCAACCTCCCTCCCATCAGGGTCCACAAGTTCCCTAGGTAAGTTCGGGGCAGGTCCTCAGGCCTCCCATAGGGGAAACTCTTCCCCTGTAAGGTGCCTTGGGAGCCATGTGACTCGCTCTATGGTAAAGACCATATTTATAAACAGAAATTAATGTAACAGCCAAATGTTGCCTTCAGACCTCACAGGTCACTATGCAATGTCACTAAATGATCAGTGACATGGTAAGATTGTCACACCATGCACTAGAGAACTGCAGACTTGCTGTCCATATGACCACAGGGAGGAGGGGTAGAGATCAAGTGACAACACTGTGTATAGTTTTGTCTCTGATATTCATTTCCATTGCCACCCCAGGCCTTGCCTCTACACTCTTGTAGCGTAGAAAAATTACGCTTCAACACAACAGTTAATGTTATTATTTCTCAGTTGTTTTCCATTCTTGCTTAAAATTAAGGACCATAGATGACCACCATTGACACATTCTGATCCTTCCTGAAAGTTGTAGACTTGTGTGAGCAGTCCGCTCTGGGTGTCATTAGACAGTTGACAAAATGAATTGGTTACAATAGGTAATGCGTGTTCTTTCCTGCCTGTGTTTGTGAATGCCACTCAGTGGATTTGAACCACTCCAATTGTGTTGACGAGCATCTGAGAGGAGGCTCCTGAGAACATCCTCCTCTTGGTGCAGAGAAGCAGAGGCTATATCTCCACAGAGGCTGCTGCTGGGACTGAGGTGTGTGGGGCTCATTTCCAGATCTGAATGGCAAAAAAGATGGTTTGACTTCTTCAAAAGTACAATCCCCTGGCTTTCCACAATTTAGGAAACGTTGTATTTGATTTCTCCTTGATTCTCACTCAGAGAAAGGAAAATGATTAAAATTTTAAAAATCATGTTTTCATGAAAACAGAACATGTCTTCTCAAGCTCTCTGCTATAGTGCAGGACAAAGAAGCCAAAGAAAATTAGGAATGTTGCAGATTGCTGCAGGTGTGTAAGAACTGCTTCCAGAACAATTAATTTATGCCTATGAAAGTTGTACTATTCAACAAGAAGAAATAAATTGAATGTAGGTGACTTTTATTGATTTCTGGCAAGAATGATTAGGGTATGTAAAAAATCTTTATCACTGGAAAAATGTATTCAAGTATATAGTTGTGTAGATGTACACAATAATATTCTATTTTTTATAGCTTCCCTAAAGAAGATGGAAAAAAAAACTAAGGAAAAAATATTTCAAGATAAAATATTATATTCCTTGTGTCAGCAATGAAACAATTAGTTCTAATTTCCACATAATTGTTTTGCTACAACAGGTGATGCTTTGTGTATCTGTGGGTCTCTGTATATTTAAAAATAAAATTGTCTTTAGGTTAGACACAATTATTGCAGTTATTAATCTTCATTTTATTTACTCATTCATAAGCTGGCTCTACAAGTAGTTTTTATGTTGAATAGTAATTACCAATAATTAGAAAAAAATCAAAAATACATTTCTTTCACTTAACATTGGCACCAAGAGAATGGTTGCTAAAACTTGGCAGTCCATGGATGAATTGGCTGAGAACATGAGCAGAAGGGAGGGCAGGGAAAATGTTACTTCCCCAGGTGGACAGTTGGTCATACGAATTACGAGCACATAAAAGATTTTTGAAATTTTAATCATTTACACCATGATTGTTAGTATTGAGCTTGAGGACATGCTTTATAAATGAAGATGAAAAGAAGAGTTTGGGGATCACTTCGGTATTTTTTTGGCAATTTTTTTGTAACGTTTAGGAAGGTTTCAGAGGAACATTTTGTTTCTCTAAATATGACATGGTAAATTGAGCAAAATCAAGATAAAAGAACGAGAAAAATTGAAGTACCTATTCTCTGAGCACCTATTTGGCATTCTCTAACAGATAAAGGCACTGACCCAGAGGAAATGGGAATGCTACAAATGAAGCAAGATCTTCCCCCACTCACACTGGGATGGATGGACAGTGTCAACAGATCACTCTGCAGAGGTCTGGGCAGGGAGCACAGAAGACTTGCCAGAGGCCTGAATTTCTAAAAAAAAAAATTAAAAATTAAAAATTATTGCCAATTTAGAATGCACTCCTGGTTTGGAACTCATGCTGGAAAGAGAAGAGATGCAACAGAGCTGAGATCTCTGATGTGTGAAGTGAGGAGTGTTCCTAGGCTGTGCGAAGGCAGCTCCTCACCAACATGTAATTCCCAAAACAGTGCTGTAGGCTGTCCTGACCAACACCCATCTCAGGTTGGCCCAGTCTGGACAACCAGTAAGAATGCTCCCCTCAACTGCAGGGCTCAGAACCATGCATAGGAAGAGAATAAAGAGAGTGAAACAGAAAGCAGAAGTTAGACATGCACAGTATTGAGGAAAACAACAAGAAAACCTTCATTCTTCCCGTCCCTTAGGGAGAATTTCTAAACTCATGATATGTGATCCACGTCAGGGGCTGGGACAATACAGCCATGGGCCAAGCATGTGCTGCCTCTTGTCTTTGTAAATAAAGTTTTATTGGAACACGGCCACATATATTCACTCACTCTCTAGGTATGGCTGCTTTCCTGCTATGAGGGCAAAGGTAACTTTAGTGAAACAGATTGCATAGCTAAAACCTAAAAACGGTAACGACTCCATCCTTTATAGGATATAGTTTGCAAGCTTCTGTAGGTCCACAGGTTTTATTCATTATTTTCCTTCTATTGCTGGAATGGAAATTTCTATCGTAATTGCATTGCAACTGCTATAAAACAAAACACCTAAAACTTCAGGGCTTAAATCAATAACCTAGTATCGTTCATGAATTTACATTTCCTGTAAGATTCCTTCTATTGTCAGAACTCATTTGCGCACATACAATCAGATAAGGTTCGGGTGGCCGGTTCTCTAAGAGGTTGAGCATTAGCAGTTTTTCTGCAGGGATTAGTTGGTGCTATTTTAGTCTTTGCGTGTCTCATACGGTCTGTACTGCATATTCTTGTTTTGTGTTATCTAACCACAATTTACAAATATGAACACATTCATAGCTTTAGGGATTTTATCAAAAAAGCTGTGGGCAGCACTGGGTGCAGCCATGGTTGGCTACTATGCTGTGCTTTCTTGTATATTTGAGAATTGCCTGGTCGTCAACTGCTCTAGCATGATGACAGCTAGATCAACTAAATTCTCTTACATGCCAGTGCTCATTTTCTATAAGGTTCTCTAGCTTTCCCAAGTGTCAGTTACAAGATACAGCAGAAGTGTGCATAGTGTTCTGAGGCCAAAGTTTACATTAGGAATCCAAAAAGTCAGCCACAGCCTTTGGCCGAAGCAGTAATAAAGTCAATCCCTACCCAAGAGTTGAGGGAACAGCCTTCACATCCGAGTGAGAAGAATTACCAAGGCCTTCACAGTTAGATACAGATAGCATTGAGAATAGTGGCCACTTTTGCAAGCTGCCTAAGTTTTCTTATTCCCCTACATTTACATTGTTATCTCAGGGATGAATGAACATCGTTTAGGATTAAATACCTCTATGTAATGGGCGGACTTGAGCATGAGCTAGAGTTCCTGAGCTAGGATCACGCTGGAAGTCTGGGAAGCCTCTCCCCGTGCATATGAGCGAGTGAGTGTGTTTTCTCCATGTGTGAGTGTTGTCAACATGACGACGGGTGTGAGGGGAGTACACTGAAGTGTCTTCTGCACATCTGTCCTATTGATGTTGGATACTCAAGTTCAAATCCACTCGCCTTTCCTTCTCTCCAACATCACCGGATGTTTGGGTATTTCTCACTCTCTAGAAGCCATAGACTTAGGGGAGGCTGCACTCGACTCAGTCCTCAAGGATTAGATACTGGCTAGTTTAAGCAAGTTAAGGTGTCTGGGAACTTCCTTCTGCCCTTCTGTATTGAGCAAGTCATTCTCAGTTAAGTTAATGTTGTTAGTTTTCTCACATGTGAAGTCAAAGTCACTGTATCATCTTACTCAAAGCAGAAAGAGCAACAGAAACAAAAACTTGACCTGGTGTAAAGCAACTCACATCTCTGAATATCTCTTGTAATAGGAGAACATATGGTAAAAAGAGCTGGAGTATGTGGATTGCATCCCTTCCTGAGCTGACAGTGGGGCAGGGTGGAAGAATAAAGGTGAAGGATTTCAAAGAAAGTGCAAGATCCTTGTCCCATAGTTGCACACCTGTACAGAGTTCAGGCATAAGGCAGATGCTACCGGTAAAAAAAAATCTAAAAAGCTATCTGTTTTAAAAGGTGGAAATGGTGAATTCTTTGGATGATGAATTCCAAAATGGGTAAGGACTCTGAGGTCTGATTCTGCACGGCTGGATTCGAAGACTGGCTAAGGCTGCAGGATAAAATCCAACATCACCAGTTGCTAAGAGAGGGGGGGTGAAAAATTTTGGCAGCAGAAAGAGCCTTGCTATCAGCTCAGATGCAGGTTCCTCAGCAGGGAGAGCCTTCAGGAGAATGACCACTGTGTGGAGAGGTCCAGGCCAACATCTCACTGGTAAATACCCAACCTGTCAAAGACTGAGGAATAGAGGAGGATTCCCATAAAGAAGACCCCATCAGCGAACTGTCACTCTGTAACTACTACGGAAATACTTTCACACGGAATTGAAAGTACTCCTTTACTCTAATCCCTTCTGTGCTGTATTTTCAATGGTTTGTAAATTACTAATGCACTATGCAATTTTATGGTCATTTATGTACTGTCCAATTTCTTCACTAAACCATAACTTCAATAAGAGAAGAAAATCTATTTTTCATATAAGAAAAGGGAAATTTCAGGTTCTGAAGAATCTTTTTTTGAATGTGCAAATGTTCCCTTTTTTCCTAAAGAAGGAGGGATAATTCAATTTTATATAGAACTCAATCATTGAAAAGTAAAACTAATGATAGGTAAATAGCAGAGGAGTAATTTTTATTTTTTATTTTAGGGAAGATTACATGTCACAAATATATAACATTATATTAATTAGTATATCACAGAAACTAATACAAAGAAAAGGCAAAACAATACTACTTAATTCCAGAAATGCAGTGGCATCTAGCAGGTGTAGTGCAATATATAAAGGAAAAATGTAGAAACCATTGAACAGCAGGAAAGGGAACAATGTCTAAAATCAATAAGCACTTGCCACATGCTAGCAACAATATTATATTGATTTTTAAAACTTCAGTTGGTTTTCTTTTGAAACTTGCCTTTTGGTGAACATGTATCTGAAGACTTTTATTCACATATATGTGTTATGTGATATGGAGCTGTCCACCCGTCCAGCACAATGATGTGAAACTGTGATTCTCAGATGCGGGCCGAACTCGTACTATATAGTCATAGACATTTTCAACTTGTCACCAGTATAGACAGATGTACACACACACAAGAATACTTCTCAGAACTTTAAAACACCATCAGATTTTGCTTATAAGGAAATGTTGGTATCAACATGGACCATAAAAAATATTTCAGTTTGGGGGCTAGAGCTGTGGCTAGGTGGATATGGCACTTGCTGGGCATGCACGAGGACTCGGGTTTGAACCCCAGAACCATGTACGCAACAAAGTGTCGAAGCAACAAAAGCCACATGAAGAACTAAATAAAATTTATTCTCTCTTTCTCTCTCTCTTTTTTTTAAAAATATTTCAGTTAAGGGTTACTTAACCCTTATTTGCTGTCCTGATGATACATTGTTTTCCCATTTACTTGATTATATGAACCAGCACTTTAAGCTGCCAACACAATTACAAAATAAATAAATAAACAATCAAATTGTGTGACCCCTTGCATCACCTCGAAAACAATTTATCCCACATAATTTGGTTTAGAAGTCAGTTTTTCACAAAGTTGAGAACATCAATTTTTAGTGATTCCCCTGTGGTACTGTGGATGAATATTATATTACTATTACTAAATAGCAATCTAGAATTCAATAGCTACCAAACATTCAAAATCACACTTGTGTAACTTTTTGATTGGATAACTCATATATGATATTCTAACAATTTGGAAAAAAATTTCTATAGTGTATGACATAAATATGAACTGAAATCTTACAACTCCAATATAAAACATTATTAAGCAAATGGTTTTATAAATATAAATTCAAATTTTCATGATAAAATAGCATTTAAAAATAAACTTATTTTTGTATCATACATTTTAAGTTGAATAAACTGAAAAGCAAATTACACTTTTTTCCATATTTATGTTTCTTAGAAAAGTTCCTACAAGTTTAGAAAGCAGAACAATGTTAACAAAAATATTTTAATTCACTTATTGCCTTTCTTTTCAAGAATATTTTATCGTTTTTATTGTTATGTATAAGATTATTTAAATTTGATTTTATTCATTAATGATTCTTGATTGTATACAAATTATATGACTCTCCAATTCTTATTTTGACTAACCTCTCAAGCTACATCCTCAATAATGTTGTGGTACCCTTCCATCTAAGTAGGTGTGGACTCAAATAACACTACTCAGCAACTGATGGGCAAATTTGGGTTATATTATTTTTTGAAGGTTATAGAACTCTACTTTCTCCATGTTACCGTTTGTATGCAACATTGAACTAAATGCAAGTGGAGGGTTTTTTTTTTTTTTTTTGATACCAGGGATTGAATCCAGGATCGCTTAACCACTCAGCCACATCCTCAGCCCTTTTTAAATTTTATTTTGAGACAGAGTCTCACAAAGTTGCTTAGGACCTTGGTAAGTTGCTGAGGCTGGCTTTGAACCTGCGATCTCCCACCTGAGCCTCCCAAGTCATGGGGATTACAGGCATGCACCATGATGCCCAGCACTGTATGTATATTTTTTTTAATCTTTTACTGCATTTTTTAAAGTTATATTCACGTTCTTTCCACTCACTTGCCTGGAAATCAGCAATTATTTTGGGATATAAACCAAAGGAAATATTTCTTTCCATGTATTTTTTTCACTTACTTTATTTGAGCCTACAGCATACTTTTCAGGTTTCAGCCATAACTTTCAAAGACATAACCCCAAATTCCATAATCTGAATTAAAGTCCAGAACAATAAAAGTTCAAAATTCCAAAATTTTAAATGTGAAATGTAATTAAAATTTGTTTAAAATAGATATAACTTATTTTTAAAAGGGGATTTATTTGAGAAACGCATAAAATGTAGCAGAACATTTCATGGACCGCTTTACAGATACTATTTCTGCAAGCATCAGCACCCAGGAGAAATAATGATGGTCACATTGGCATAACAGTCATGGGCAGACAAACCATAAAGAAATGGGTAAAATGAAAATGTAGTAATATATGCCATTCGGGTTGGTACTTGTGAGCTCACCTTTATAACTGCAATCATCTGGAATATTGTGATAGACAACCTAAGACTCTAGATGAAATAGGCCCAAACCATGATTGGCCAACCAATACATACATTGTCTCGCAGAAGGTGATACCTGGGGAAATTTCATCCTGCACAAGTACTAATGTACCAAAAGGACGTATCTTCATCTACAGAGCAGGTTCAACAATTGCATATAACCCTTACATCTACACTGTGATTCACTTTCATGAAGTCAAATCTGTAGCAAAACTGTGCAGGGCACGTTAGACATTTCTGTCTCTGTACAATTATACTTCCAGTGTTGAAAATGATAAGAAGATGAAACAAATACCAAATGGCAAAGTGATGCTAATGATAATAATACTAGCAATGTAAAGTAGTGAAAAGAAGAAACTTTAAGAAAAATTCCAAAAATGAAAAGGTGACTTCAGGGTTAGAACATGGGTGATGAGTAGAAGTTATCATAATCACTGACCTACTCTCATGGTCATTAGCTGTGTTTTGCACAAAAAAAGGATAGCTATTTTTTTCTTTTAGGGCATTATTTTTTTCCAAATATATTTTACCATTAATGTTCTACATGGGACTTGTGTTTTTGAAATTCCTCTGTGACTTGGTACACATCAGTATGAGCACTCCTGATTAAATCTCTGTATTTGTGTGTGCACACGTGTGTCATGCCTCTGTGCTGTTTTGGGTGCCTGAAAAGGCGTGCACATGCACTACTGTAAAACCACAAATATGGCAGAAGCAATGCTTGTGATCAAAGAGCAGCACAGTTGCTTGTGTCTCCTGCTCCTACTGTGCACATAATTATCTTATAAACAGTCATTAACTTCACTGGCTTCTTCCAGCAAATTAATTATTTATATGTCTAATTAATTATATGTTCCTGGAATTTTGTGAGAGACTGATTAATGGGTACTAAGTTATAGCCAGATGTGAAAGAGAGGTTCTGTCAATGTATTGCATAGTACAGCATATACATATATGTGTGTGTTTATGTGTTTATATATATATATATATATATGTAATTATTTTAAACAGAAGAAAGAAAGTTGAAAGGTTTCACCATTAAGAAATGTTAAACATTTGAGGGGATAGTTATGTTTAACCTGGTTTAAACATTATGCAACATATATGCAGATTTCCACTAATTTGCACCAGTTTTGTGTCTTTACGCATCAAAAATAAATTTAAAATGTAGTCACAGAAATGCCTTGATTGCATATAATTTCAAATCTGTCATTGTACTTTGTGGACTAAATTTAAATGCATTTTCTTCAGCAAAGTTCATAAAATCTTCCAGTAAGTTTTTATGATATGTTTCATTTTTTGCAGTCATAAACAAATAAATGAGTGGATAAGGACTAGAATTTTCAGATCCAACTAGGTGAAGAACTGCATGAATTTGATGTTTTTAATGAGTATAGTTTTCAAAGTACCATGCATTAACCAAAAAGCATATATTACCTTTATTTTTAATGTTAGATTTATTGATAAGTAGATCTATTTTCTTTCAGAGTCAAATAGCTAATCAAGAATAGATGACATATATAAGAAATATAAAAGAGTCAAGAGACTGGGTGTGGATCATGTAAGCATGATTCGGATTAGGATCAGGGGCATATCATATTGCTGTTACTACATATGCATTTATGATTGTCCAACAACACAAATCCTCAAGAAAATTAAAAAATAAACAATTAAAAATAAAGAATAGTATCAACTATTCTCTAACAACAGGGTATATCCTATATCAGCAAGTGACTAGGAAAGTCCTTGAACTTGATGACTTGTTTTTATTCTCTAATGAAGAATTTCTTCAAAGCCAATCATTGTGCTATGTGTTGAGGGACAGAAGTAGTACATGATAGGACACTTTGGCTACTATGCTGCCTAGAAGCAAAATCACACAAATCCCTTCCCAGAATTCAGCTTTTTATCACTACATAGTTTTATTTTTCCTCAATGGAAATTATAGTTTTCTGGATTTCAACATTCAAGACTTAAGCTTTTGAGAATTGTGACTTTTGATTTTTAGGATTTCAGTATTTGGTATTATGTTGTTGGAGATTCTCTCTTCAGATTTTCTGATCTGCACAGGTACTTTTCTTCTTGAAATGCAGTCATTAGTAGTAAGGTGCTGGTGCTGTGTCATTCTTGGATTTTAGTCCAGTTGAATCCTCCGAATCTAATCCTAGAACACAATTGGTCTGCAAATGCTGCCTTTCCTTGTGTGCAGTGTCAGACCATACCACGGAGATCCTTGACTCCACCGTCCTTCATCCTCAGTTCCACTGTGCGTGTGTGAGGAATCTGAATTCCCGCATTCCAGCAGGACACCATGCTCATGAACACCTCCTCTTCCCTTTGACCCATCATTCTCAAATTCCCACAGCTTCCTGGATCACAGTGTGTTTTCCCACCACTTTCCATGATGGGTATTTCATATAAATCTGGAAAGGGGGCTGTCTTCATGGTATGCATTCCATTTTTTAATTCCCTCTTCTCTTAAAGACTTTCAATTGTCTATGTTCAAATTCATTCCTTCTGCTGTAAGTTTATGATTTTTGAAGAATTCTTAAAATTTGTCATTGAGTAATGATAATACAAGTAAATACAAAATCTCAGTTCTATTTGTCAAATTATTTCCATAAAAAGAAATTTACAGTAAAAACATGCATGTTGTTATTTGCCTCAAGAGATCTTCAGGGGATATATTGTTGTGTATTTTACATAAATCACAATGTATATGTAGATATAAAATTAATTTTAAAATTGTTAAAGTTTCAGGCATGTTGATGCACAACTGAAATTCCAGAGAGTTGTGAGGTTGAGACAGGAGGATCCCAAGTTCAAAGTCATACTTGGCAACTTATCAAGACCCTTCTTCAAAAAAAAAAAAAAATTAAAGTGGTAACAAATGTGCACTTGTGAGAAAAATTGCTAAATAAAATTACTGGTATACTATCTCTGAATTTTCCTTTGAATCCAGAAAATACAACTGTTTATAACAGAGTCAGGTAAAATTTGCATGATTTGCTAAATTCTTTGCAAACGTAAATTCCACATTTGATTTGGGAACTCCTTTATAGTGAAAACTAGCTCGAGGAAAAACAATCATTATACAACAAAGTTATTGTTTCTTCTACAATATCACACAGAAACTAGTTGTGTTATATTGATTAAAATTAATCTAGTAAATGTGTAACTAAAAGTGATTATTTCACATTGTCTATCTGTTCAAATGGTTTTTTAGAAAAAATTGATTTTGGCATTTGTATTCAGAGTTATTGGCATTAAGTCAGAGACTAATACTGCCTTAAAAGATGAATCACAAGTAGTTTTTTTGCTCTGTTTATTGATTATCCTTCAGCGTATAAAGAGCTTGTAAGGTTAAAAAGCATTTAAAGATTTATTACCAGTATTGATCTATTTTTTTGCAGTGTTGAAAGCAAATATTAATCTGGTTCCAGCAAAATATACAGTAAGCATTGCTGTTTAAATGCCAGAATTTCACAATTTTAGGAATATTCCCACTATGTCATAAGATGTATGCCTTGTCTACTTGTTACATATATAAATTAATTCTTATTTCATTGTCAAGAGTGGTCACCTCTGGCTTTTAATTTACTACAGACTGATATAGCTAAAGCTACATAAATTTCAAGTGCACTCCATGGAATGCTGTTCTGATTGTGGACATGTTTTCTTAATTGGATCCAGCTCCCCTAAATCCTGTTAGAGACAATCTTTTAGCAAATGCATAAATACACTCTGCCTCTATTTCTGTCCCTCCCTCTATCTCTATTTCCAGCTCCATTCTCCCTTTCCATAGATAGATGTAATTATAGGTATCTACATGTCTACCAATGTGTTTCTGGAGTCTGTGTGTTTTTGTTGTTTTTTTGTTTGTTTGTTTGGTTCATTAGTTTTTGGTACAGGGTATGGTGTTGTTCCCCAAGATGTCCTTGAACTTGGGATCCTTAAGTCTTAGCTTCCCTAGTAGCTGGGATGACAGGTGTGTGCCACTGTGCCACCAGCTTTGTTTAAGCTCTATGTTTTTCAGTTGCTCTACTCTAATGATTCTTATTAAAAATATATCATTATCTCTAAAAGATAGCACATCCCATGTGTCTTCATGTGTGTATGTATAATATATGGCTCTATGTACATACATGTATGTCTAAAAATTTTATCCTCACATCACAATTCCATATGCTGCTAGTGAGACAGAATTTAATATAAGGTTTTAAATATAGATTTATTACTTTCCTAGCTTACATTTTATTTGGTTTCAGAATGAGACATATTATGACTTGAAATCTGTAGGATAAGCAAAGAGAAGTCAAATATTCTCACCATTTTTGTAGGTGTTGGTTTAGAGATGTAATTTTAAATCTCATTCTCCAGTTTTCTGTAGGATTATTTTATATATCGTCTTCTAGAACAAACTTTTGTAATAAGGTTCCCCTAGGAAATCCACCTTGCAGGACACATGAGCTAATTTGTGAAGAACAGGGTCAAGAGAACAACTGATTTGTGAAGGTAGCACATCCTTTCCCCTCTCCAAGGCAGAGGAGGTCACCGTAGAGTAAGCCTGCACCTCCAATATTCTCAAAACGTGTGCAAAGGAAGTCTGTACTGGAAGCCTGCATTTGTGTTTTTTGTCTTCCTCACCATCCTGTAAATTAAACACTCACCTGTGTTTTCAAGCATCCTCAACATGATCCTTTCCTGTTGCACACATATGTTTCACTTCTTCATTTTAATTAATTCATTCAATAAAAACATTTGAAAAACTATCATGTACAAGCACATCTAGAGTATTTGTATTCTTAGATTCTGGCATATTTCACATGGGATGTAGCTATCAAATCTCAGGATATATGGATGTTGATTGGAGTATTCTATCCAGTTCCTATATCTACCTATTCTTAGAATCTGATCATCCTCTTAATCTGGAGATTATGGATTTAAAAGAAAATAAAAATAATAAAATACCAACATACATCCAGGAACACTAGGAATACAGAAATAAGTCTGATCAAGATGTACACACAGTATACCTAAAATATGACACAGGAACTATGAACCTTTCTAAAACAATAATTCTATGATGTAAGATGTGATCACTGGCGGTCTCCTTCCTTATCCTGTCCACCCTCCTATCTTTTGTTTTCTAACTGTATAACAGTTGCTCAGTCTTTATCTTATTTAACCAATAATATAGGCCTTGCATGTAAGAGTTACTTTGGAATAATTGCCCTGTTGGATCTGAGCTGTTATGGGACCTCACTGAGAAAAGCAATAAAGAGCACTGGGTAGTTGTGCTGAGTCAGGAGAACAGTGGGTTAATAATGGGTTTTCTTAGCCTCAACAGCCTAGGGAGCATGAAATACTTGAGCCTAGCTTTTTTAAAATGATAACATCATGGCAATCTGACACACCCATAAAATTAAATGGATTTACTGGATTTCATATTTTTGTGGTTAAATCAGAACACACGTAAATACAAATACCCACATTTAGAATATATTAGAAAGCATAGAAAAACATACAGTTGATATTAAATAAAAACAGAACATTATTTTATAAATATAAGGCACCTGTTGTTTCCATGTATGTATATATGTATGCATGTGTAATGGAATGTAGACTGCATAAATGAACAGTATAAAATTCAAAACCTCTTTCTACACATATAAGAATATTAAAACAACATATGTAAATGTACTCATGCAAATCTCATTATTCTTGATACAATTTTTATGTAGATTTGGTATAATCAAATAAATGTACACATAAAGTCAAACTGAGTTGTTAAACGGGTGAATGTTATTCACCAATACCTTGTGATACAATGTCTTTAACTGCTAAATGTTGCTAAATGTGTACATTAGAGTGATCTTGTGTATGTGTGTGTGTATTCACAGTGGAAAATGTTTCTATTTCCTGGGATAGTGTGATTTATAGTGTTTAAATATTTAATACAGAACATATTGTGATTTCTCTTTCATATTTTTCTTAATACTGATTGATGGACAATTACATTTATTGTGATTTATCACAACACAAAGCCAAAAGTATATTTTTACTATAGAACTTTAATTATTTTAGCAGTGCCAAAATACACTTTGACATATCTCAGTTCCTTAAGTTGTATTTATATTATTGGATGTTGAAAGATTTTTTTTCTCCAAATCTGAAATAAGACAGGAGTATTAAATTCCTCCCCTTATTCAATGTAGTGCTGCAAGTCCCATTTTGTAAGAGAAAGAAATAAAGGACGTACAAATTGAAGAAGAGGAAGTCAGATTGCCCTTGTTTGCAGACAGTATAACCATATATACAGAAACCTCTAAAATTACCTACCAAAATCTCTTAGAGCTGATAAATAAATTCAATAGAGCTGAAGGATAAAAAATCAACCTACAAAAACTGATGGTACTTCTATATGAACACACTAAACTAGTTAAAAAAGAAATCGGTAAAACAGTTCCATTTACAATAGTCACAAAAACATTAGGTAGGAATGATTCTAACTGTTGTGAAAGAGCTGTCAACTGAAATCTATAAAATATTGACAGAAAACCAAAAGGAGGGTATAGCAGGTAGAAGATATCCCATATTCATAGTTTGGAAAATACTTTTTAAAAAGTTCTTTTTAAAAAAGTTCTACTCCTCTATCAGAACAGTATCATGCCTTTTGCAGCCAAGTGGATGGAAATGGAAAAAAATTATGCTGAGTGAAATATCCCAGACTCAGAGACTTAAGGGCCAAATATTTTCTGTCATATGTGGAAGCTACTATAAAACCTAAGGCAGGATGATAGTCAGCTGAGTTTAAGTAATAAACTCACCATAGTTGAAGCTCCATGTAAGCTGGGGGAACCATACCTAGGAAGGTTGGCGGGGGGAAGAAGGGCAGCAAAGAGGGGAGGGAGGAATAAGTGGGGTTATGGTTATTAATACAACAGGGAATACTCAACTCCAATTAGAAGCTTAGCTATACACAGGAAGGCGGAGAAACTCAGAAATGTCAACAATTACTATACATGCGTATGTTCATTTCAAACTATGGTATGGTGGGATTACAGAAGAGATATGAGCTTGGGGAATGGATGAAAGAGGGTAGAGCCTGGTTTAGGATCAGCCTCAACTTACTATCTCACTATGTCAATATCCATGTATGCATGAATACGTAACAACAATTCCTCCAATATGTAAGATTATGTTGAACTAATAAAAAATGCACATATTGTGCAAATGGTCAGATTCAGTATAGTCCTCGTCATAGCACTGATGTCAGACTTCATAGAAATGGATTAATATACTCAATTTGCTTGGAATTACAAAAGACCCTGAATAGCTAAAGGAAGCTAGAACCTAAAGAACTAAATGAGAATCTGACTTCAAAATATCACAATGCTATCAGAACGAACACAGAATATTAACATAAAAACAGACACACAGACCAATGCAAGAGAATGGAGACCCCAGAAACAAAGCCACCTGTTTATAGCCAAATAAATGATTTCATCAATACTTGGAACTGGAGAAATCAGACATTCACAAGCACAAACATATAACTATACCCAATCCCTCACCAAACACAAAATGAATCAATGACATAAGATCATAAACTATGAAACTGCTAGAAGACAAGCATGGGGCATCTCTTTCAGGACATTGGTCTGAATAAGATATTTTTTGAATAACAACTCAAAAGGAAAGAAAATCAATGCAAACATAGAAATGGGATGAAGTTAAATTAAAAAGCTTCTGTACTGCAAAGGAAACAATCAGCAGAGACAATATGTACAATGGCAGAAAAACATTCACAAACTTTACATCTGATAAGGCACTAATATCCAGAATATATAAGGAGCTCAAACATCTCAATAGAAAACACACAACCTGGTTTACAAAATGGGAAAAATAATTGAAAAAGCATTTCTTAAAAGAAAGTAGAAAAATAACCAACACATGCATGGGACAAGTCACAACATCACTGATAATGAGGGAAGTGTAAAACATGAAACCATATAATATCACCACAGTTACAATGGTTATTTTCAAAAAAGATCAAAAAATAAATGCTGATAAGAAAAATTCTTAAACACTCTTAGTAAGAATGTAAACTAGTACACTATTAGAGAAAACACTATGGAAGTTCCTCAACTGAAAATCTAGAATGCCCATGGAATCCAGCAATACCATCCTGGGTACACACCCAAAGGAGATGATACCAATGAGGCAGACACCTGTTCCCACATATACTACAGCACTGTTTAGCACAACCAAGACTTTAATCTACCTTCATGTCCATAAGTGGGTGAATGGATAAAGAAAATATGGTATACAAACCTATTCCATCCTAAAAAGGAAATATCTTACCATTTGTGACAACATGGATAGACCTGAAAACATTCTGTTGAGCAAAATGAGCCAGATACAGAAAGCCAAACATTGTGAGATCTTACTGACAGACATATGGAATCTAAAATCGTGGATTTCAAAGATGTAGAGAACAGAACTGTGCTTACAAAAGACTAGTCAGGGGGTGAGGGAGTAAGAGGCAGAGAGTAGTGAACATGTACATATTATAGATAGATAGAACACTGTAGTGTTGCATGGTAGAGTAACTACAGTTGGTAAAGATGTGTTATATATTTCTAAATAGCCAGAAGAGAGGTCTCTGAAGACACTTACCTCAAAAGAATGATAAATGTATATGAAGTGATGGATATGCTAATTATCCTCATTATATATATATATACGTACACAGAGAGACATATATATATATACATATGCATTTTAAAACATTACACAGCACCTCATAAGATATAAATTATTATAATTAAAAATAACAAATTTAAAAATAAAGATTTACTTTTGGAACATAATATTTATTTCAATTAATTTATATCACTAATAAAAAATCTCCAGCAGTTATAATCCTAGGAAAAGTCATATTTAACTGTTTTACTCCTCTTAATAATGATTTATCACAGTAATAATATATTCCAGTCAGCAAGGAGAAATAGTGGGCTTTATAATAATACTACTTGAATTTTCATTAAGATTTCAAATAATCAGGTCTAACTTTATAAAGAACCATTTGTGAAATTATAGAATTACAAAATTTTGGCTTAGAAGGTGCTATAGAGGACTTATATTTCTATCCTTTCATTTCAGAATTCAGCAATACAAAATGAAAAAGAATGATTACAGCCTTATTCATGATTATATATAATGCAATATCAGAGTTTTGAGTGGAATTTGATTCATGATCTCTAATACCCGACTCCTCTTTTTCCCATCATGAGCTGGATTATCTCTGTGGATTTAGGTCACAAATCAAATCCATAATATATTTTAAAAATCATATAACTTTATTAATAATAATCCATTTTTATTGATAAAATTGTCAGATATTTAAGAAAATTTCACTTTAACATTTTTATTATCAAAAACTCCGTGTCATATTTGTTAATTAATTTAGCAAATTGTATACGTGAGAATCTTCCTTCCCTATTTCTCTAATAACCCAAACTTTGGATGATGCTCATATGGGAGCAACTTGTTCTGAATTAAAACATTTAATTTTAACAGACACATTTTCTAAGAGTAAATTTTTTTTGGTTCTCTGGAACACATTATTTAAAGTATTTGTGAAAAAATAAAAAAATTATTTTGGATTTCACAATGTTTTCCCATAGTATCTTATTTTTGTATTACTAATATTTTATTTCTCCCATTTCTATAAACAGCTTGCATTTTATGTTTATGAAAATGTACAAAAGTACTACCCTCTTATTTTGCCTAAGATATGTACTGATATTTTTATCAGTTAGTACAGAGACTAATAAACCTAGTGTTTTTTAAACAATTAAAAATATTTTTTATTTATTTATTTTTATTAGAAGTATATAGAAATACAGTTGAGGGGGAAACATTATCAAAACATTAGCAATCAATGGATATAAACTTTGTTATCCGGGGGAAAAGCCAAAACATGGATGACCACCTTGGGTTTTACCTGTTGCAGTTCCCCCCAGAAGAAGTCATGCGTTAAATGGGTAGTTTGTGGAGGAATGACATTGGCTTCTGGGATCCCCCATCTTCCCAATCTCCAGACTCCTGTGAGTTCTTCATATACCCTCCCCCCTCCCCAACCCCCTCCCTACACCTCCAAAAAAATTTTTTTTTCTTCTCAAATTTTTCCTGACACAAGTTTGAATAAAAGGTGATTTTGAATTATTATTGCCACTATCTGAATTCTCACTAGGAAAGTTCAAAAAAATTTAAAAGACTACATTCATTATTAAATCGCTGCTTTTCTTCTTTTTATGATAAATAGCTCAACCTTGTTGTATCTTACCTCAGTGATACCCAAAGGTAGTGTTATTTGAAAGCTAGAATTTTTATTTGATCTCAGATCTGTTGTAATTTTTATGAGAATAGGCATGCAGTTGGAAACATAACAACATGCAAAGATTCCACATTCAATTTCATAAAGTAAATAGTGCACCTAAATACTTAAATTTTCTTATGGGAAAAAGAAAAGATTACATTCCACAGATCAATACTCACAGTGACAGTGGAATACCAAACCATTAATGTGTAGAGTATTGTAACACAACACAGGTATGTAACATTCTCAGGTGTGGTCCATGCAATCCCATCTCTGTTCCATCCACTACACTCTCTCCAAATGTTGACCCCAGGGAACCTAGCACACCTGAGGTTTAGGTGTTATTTGCTATCTGGAATGGAGATAACTGTACCTGTTTTCATATGTATTTTTGCTGTATGTGTGTGTGTGTGTGTGTGTGTGTGTGTGTAACTTTTCATCAAATCACTGTACTTTACCCAAGCATCATTACATCAGTACACATCATTATAACATCATTGGAAAAGAATCTTGTGATGAGAAAGTCTATCAGTTAATTGCCCTTTGTTTATACTTTGGCTCTACCACTTAATAGGTAGGCAAACTTGAAGACATTTTTCAGTTCTCCAAGGATCCATTCTCTCATCTGAAAAATGGTAATTACACACTTCATAGAAATCTTTAGATAATTAGTTAATTAGACTGCATGAGGTGCACAGTAGAGTGACTCTAGCATATCAACCATTAGGAAATCTTAGCTATTATGTGACATTGAGAGTACTATCAGCTGACATGCATATGCAATATCTGAGGTCATTAGAATGTAGGATTAAACATACATCCTGTTTTTAAAATGCACTGTATTAAAATTGAAAAGAGTAAAAATTTACAAAGCATCTGCAATGTTTGACCATCTCAGTCTTTTTGCTATAATTCTTGATGTAAATTTATTAAATGGTGAGAGAAATCCACATGCTAAGGGGGGAAGGAGTGGATCAGGATGGAAGGTCACTGCTCCTTCAGCTCTGGACAAGACAAGGGGATACACATGCAGCCCTTTACACCAGCTCAGTGTACTTTCCCGCCAAGTCTTTGGTTTTGCTTGTTTGGAAACTGGAGACCTCAAGGATTATGCATTGAATAGGTCAGTCCCAATGATTTAATCGAAAACTATTTTCATTTGATAATCTACAGTTACTATTATGTCAGGTTTGATAAGAAAAGTTGTATAAGGAAAAAATCCGGTGTGTACAAACATAGATGACACCTGTTCCACACATTTGTGTTATTTTAAATGCTAACTGTCAATGTCCATGAAAGAAGTTCATATCCTTTGTAACACAGGGATTCTGTATAAAATAGTTCTTATGTTATATTAAATGGTATAGTAAAATTTTTGTGTATATTCCATGTTTTACCTTATTTTATATTTTAATAGTGTACATTTTATTTTATTCTTTTTTTCGATACTGGGGATTTAATCTAGGACACTTAACCATTGAGCCACATACCCAGACCTTTTTATTTTATGTTTTGTATTTTGAGTTAAGGTCTCATTAAGTTGTTTAGGACCTAGCTCAATTGCTGAGGCTGGCTTTGAACTTGTGATTCTTCTGCGTCAGCCTCCTGAGCCACTGGAATTAGAGGCATGTGCCACCACCAGTCCTGTCTAATAGTATACATTTTAAACATCGTACCCGCATTTAATGCTCCTTTCCAAATATTCATCAATTGCACATGGAAATTATGCATGGACACTGTTTACTATGTACTTTCACATAACAAATTTTTGATGTGTATAAAGAGGAAAAATGTTCAAAACTCTCTAAACAGCAATGGGAAAAGAGAAAATATCTCCATTTTTTATGTAAATGTATACCTAACAGAATAAAAAGAGTATTGTTAAAGTATAACCACAATGTATCATTTGAAAGAGTTACAAATCAAAAGAGATATGTGCCCAGTCAGAAACCAACATATGTAAAATTTAAAATCATATTTTAAAAATATTACACCATATAAGATCACAACTTTTTAACTCTGAAAATAGTCCCTCCAACTCTGACATTTTCTATACTCTTTAAAAGGTCAGTTAAATGTCATTTCATGTTTCAGAACCAACATCATAGTACTAGTTGTATCAAAAGGAGATTTCATTACTTCGGACTTATCAGCTGCTCACACTCTGCTGCTCCTAACCAGGCTCAGAGGTAGCCCAGATGTGCTGTGTTCAGGAAGCTCCTGCCCCTCTCCAGCTTCAGTTTGTAATGTACCAAGCCCTTTCTCAGTCCAGACTGTTTCATGGTGACTGATTCAACACCCCTCATTGGTCTGCCTCCCCCGTCCTTCCAGGTCCTCAGGACAGGTGATCTTCTTGTCCATGTCTACTGTTTTGGTTCCCAAATACCAGATTTGTGAAAATATGCCCTCCTTTAATTGAGCCCAGGACCCTATAAGTCAGTCAAGCCCCAGTGACTGAACACATGAACTTCTGCCAAGCAATCTTCCTCCCTCAGTAACTGCCACTCACATTTTCCAGAGCATCATTACAAATTCCCACATAGCTGTTTCCAAAACTTCAGCTTTTCTAAACAAGTGTCCACATGTTTCTACAAATTAAGACCGTTCAGTATGCTCTCACTCAATTTTGCTGATGTGCTTACATTAGATCTCTACAGTTTTACCCTCCTTCCTTCCCTCCTTCCCTCCCTCCCTCTCTCCTTCCTTCCTTCCCTTCCTTCTTCCTTCCCTCTCTCCTTCCATTCCCCATCTTCCTTCCTT
>PVKS010014600.1:0-47978 GCA_004027875.1 Aplodontia rufa | reverse complement strand
CACATGGCTTTCATTGCTCCAACACTTAGTTGTGTACGTGGGTGCAGGGGTTTGAACCCATGTAGTTGCACATTCCAGGCAACTGCCATAACCGCAGAGCCACCACTCCAGACCCAATATCATTGTTTCTAATTGCTGTGTAAAATTCCATGGTATATATATATATATATATATATATATATATATATATATATATACCACAGTTTTGGGATCCATTCATCCACTGAGGGACATCTGAGTTGTTTCCATAATTTTGCTATTGTAAAATGAGCTGCTATGAACATAGATATTGCTGTGTCGCTGTAATGTGCTGATTCTAAATCCCCTGGAAAAATACCTAGGAGAGGAATAGCAGGATCATATGGTGGGCTTATCCCTAGTTTTCTTGAGGATTCTCCACACTGCTTTCCAGAGAGGCTGTACCAGTCTGCAGCTTCACCAACAGTGTGTTAGTGTCCCTATCGCTCCACATCCCCTCCAGCATCTATTATTGTTTATTTTCTTCATTTTTGCCATTCTGACTGGCGTGAGGTGATATCTTAATGTAGTTTTCATTTGCATTTCCCTGATTATTAGTGATTTAGAGCACTTTCTCACGTATTCATTGGCTTGATCAATGTCCTCTGTTGAGAAGTTTCTATTTAGTTCTTTGGCCCATTTATTAATTGGGTTGTTTACGTTTTTGTAGTTGAGATTTTTGAGGATTTTGTAGATTCTGGATATGAGGCCCCTGTCACAGGAATCATAGCCCATGAGTCTCTCCATTTCTGTAGGAAACCTCTTGACTCTTGATTATTTCCTTGGTGGCACAAAAGCTTTTTAGCTTTATGGCATCCCATTCACTGATTTTTGACTTTACTTCCTTCACTTTAGGAGACATGTTAAGAAAGTCTTTGCCTACTCCCAAATGCTGAAGTGTTGGACCTAATTTGTCTTCCATCAGTTGCAAGGTAGCTGGGAATTAACCTTACAAAGGAAATCCTAACACAATTTATTAAAAGTGAATCCTAACACAATTTATTAAAAGAAGAGATAATTCTACTCTTACACAAACTTTTAGAGTATGTGTAGAAAAGATAATACTACTTAATTAAGTATGTGAAGCAAACTTTCTCCAAACACCCAAAACAGACAAGAACAAAAAGAAAAGAAAAGTCTAAGATAATCTTATTCCACTCACATAAAGAGAGAGGGAAGGATGGGGATGGGAGCAGGGATGGGTAGAAGAGGAGCGAGGAAGAGAACAGCAAATCTAATGCTGTATAAAATGGTATGGATAAGGAAGGTCTACTATTACAAATATATGCTTTAGAATTGGAAAACTTTCAATAGATAAAAAATGAATAGGTAAATATGGAAAACAAGATAACTTTAACATTCATGAAAATATTGCTTAGAATAGTAGAAAATTAAGAAAACATTTAAGTTGATAAGGGTCAGCTATTTCAAAACATAGAGAAAACTTTATATTTAATAGTGGAGTATCAAAAGCCTTCCCCTTAAAATGAGTTACAAGATAATGATTTCTGTTATCACAATTACATTTGACACTGTACCTGTAGCCAACTATTAAAAAAAGGAAACAAAAGTAGAAAATTTTAATGGAATAAAAACATCATTATTTGCAGATAATAATATTGTTCATAGCAAACTCAAAGTAATCTACTAATGAACTATTAGAATTAATAAAATTTTAAAAGAAAACTGGATACAAAATAAGTATAGGAAAGTCTATTGGTCACAGTGATTAAAAAAAACTAACACATACATAATATACCAAAATCATTTATCATATAAACACTAAAAGCAAAACTATAAAACATAAAGACAATGTAGAGGACTATTATCAAGGATGTTGAAGAGTTTTGTAAAGATGCAAGAAACACATTCCATCAAGGAAGTGATTGACCAATAATCTTAAAATTAAAGTGCCAGGAATATGTGAAAAGCAAAGTACATTAAGGTCAGATTGGTGTAACACATATCACTAAGTACTTTTTCCTAAAAGATATAAAATACTTCCAATATATAAATCCCAATTTAAAAGTGGGAAAATTATTACAATGGACCTTGGCTGCAAGGAAAAAGTATGAAAACATGTTCAATCTCATTAATAATTAGATGAATTCCAACAGAAATGACAGTAATATTACGCTGTACCAATGGAGTGGCAATAAGTTTGAAGACAGACAATGTCAAGTGTCAGGGTCATGGAGAGTTTTGTGCAGCACTGGAGGGTTTTCATGTAACTACCTGAGCTTAAGGGGTCATATCTGGACTGTAAGAGGCAAGTCCAGCAATGAATGAAGAAAACAAGTGGTTCTAAGCTTAAATAAAATCCCACAAGGACTCAGCAGATCTGATATTCATGCAATGTCTGAAATCATAATGACCAAATTAAATCAAATGTCACAAAAAATCACAGTAATGTGCAAACCAGCTGCCACCTGTTTTTGTGCCATAGTGAAAGATATTTTAGATGACCATAAAATAAATATGGTCACCGGTATGTATAGGTTTTTGAATCGTTAAGCTAATGATTATCAGTGTCATCAATTCTTATGAAATGCTTTCTTGTAATCAACAAGTAACGAGTTTGAGAAATACCAATGTTATAGTGACTATTTCAAAATAGATGCCAGAAGTAAATGTATGCCTTTTTTTACATTCTCTGTCAAGCAATGATATTATGAGAGAGAGAGAGAGAGAGAGAGAGAGAACTGCACTAATAAAAGTGATTGATGTTTTGTTGTTTGTTCAGCAAGTTTCAATGGACCCCTCAACCCTTTTGCAAAGTCACTTCAATTCTGTAAGTAGTTTTAAAGTTGCCCCAATTTTTGAAACTTTAAAAGAGAAAACTGATAAATTGGCAACTATGCTAAAGCAGCCCTGAAATACAAAAATTCTAAGCTACACCACTGGTTGTTGTAAGATTGTAAGGTCTTATGGTCACCTACTGAATCTTACAATTCTGGCTACATACTAATAGGAAGGTGCCTACCATTTTTCTTCTGGCATCATTCTATAAGCTTTCTTGCTTTGCAGTAGATTTGAGCTGTAACACCAGAGGTGCAAACACAAGTTCTTGGGATTTAGAGTCAGACAGCACTGGCTCTTTCAATGAAGCAAGTTATTGCACTTCTCTTAGCCTCTGGTTTACTATTTTCAAACTATGTCTCAATAATATTGATCAGGTAGTCTTGTAAGTATCATGCTTGATAGATAACGACTCCAAAATGTCCAGGCTGTTCTTGGAACTGAAAAGCTCTCAGTGAGTTCCTGCTCAGCCTGTCTCCATTCCTGCCTGATAAGCTCAGGAGACCACAGAGAACCAGAGAGGCATCTGCAGAACAGGTTCAAGGAGTCTCCCATTGGACCCACTCGCACATCATCCCACCTCTGGCCACTCTGCAATTGGCCTTTGCTCACTCTCCTTTCTTTTTCCTGCTGGGGCCCTGCAGCTGGTTTGCTATTTTCATTTAACCTTAGCTGTGTTCCCTGGACTCTGATGTTTATCTCTGTCCTCCGGCACCTGCCTACATGGAATGCCATTAGGCATTTGTCATCCAGGCACTTGCTGGCATAGCCCCAAAACCTCTCACCAATGCCATGAGCACATTCAAACACTGAAAACATCCTTTCCCCAACTTTCTCCTGTTCAGAATGTCCCAACCACAGGCTCTCAGCTTCACCTCTGCCTTGCATTGGGTGGTACACTGGCCTAAGGCAACAGAATGAATTTGTCTATTTCTGAGTTTTGCTTCTCTGGTTGATTTAGCAGTGATTCAGTTATATTAAAATATGAAAAATCCAAAGTGCTTTCCATTATATCTGATTGACAAAGCTTCCACTTCTTTATTTCCCATTTGTTCTTTATTCCATTACAATTTAGTTTCCAGTCTACCATTTCCCCAAGCTTCTCTTGCTGTTGTGATTGCACTCATCAAAGAACACATGACAGGGAACACCTCCCCCTGAGTACTCGTCTGATAACCTCCAACTTGCTTTATAAACGCTCCGTGTCCTTTATGTATAACCACAATCTTCATTGTATCTTCTACTAGTCTTCAAGAATGATGTTTTCTACACCATAATATGGGTAATAACACCATTTTCCTTAAGAGCCTAGAACATCAAAACTGTGGATCATTTGGCTCTTCATAATTTAGCTCTAACTTCACTTCCTACTATTTCTTCAAATACTTAATAAGTACTTTATATTTCTTACTTCATGTACCTCATACTCCAAACATATTGATCCACATGCAATTTTTCAAATTGGCTGGTTTAACTCTTCCTGCTCCCATGGTTTATGTATTGGCATTTGGTGCCTATCATGAGAATAGAGGAGAAGGTGAGAGCTTTATGAGGCAAAGCCTTCTGGGAGGTCAATTGAGGGTGTACCTTTGGAAGGGATTGTAGAACTCAGTTCCCCCCCTCCTGGTTCCTGTTTCAAGATGTGCTCTTTTCTTCCCACATATACGCTTGCCATTGTGATGCCATTTGCCATGAGATTCTCTCCAGGATCAAGTCAAATGCTGGCATCTTGCCTTCTAATTGCAAGCAAAATAAATAAACCTCTTTTCTTTTCTTTTTTTTTCTTATCCATTCAGCATAGTCTTACACATTGGAGAGAATTGTTGTTACATATTCATGCATATATGGATAATGACAAAGTTAAGGCCCATCCTATTCCAGGGTCTCCCCCCTTCAACCTCTCCCTGCCCCCATGTCTTCCCTACTTTACCCCCATGTTATAGATAGAACTAAGCTTATACATGTGTATTAATTTTTGAATTTTCTGATCCTCTTTCCCTGCCTACGTGTCGTTGGTCTTTTCATGGGAGTCAAGTGTTCCCAGGTATTTTGTTATAGTCATTTGAAACTGGTGATTACAACAAAGCTGTTTCTTTACAATGTTTTTCCAAAATAATTTAAAATTAGTGAAAATTTTCAAGAACACTACTACAAAGTTCTCCCCTCAAGTCATTTGATAGGAGGTTGTCAACAAGATGCCCCATCAAACCCAATAGGTGAGTTAATCCTCTGATAGGGATTAACTGATACCTGTAGGCCGGTAGGGTATGGCTGGAGGAGGTGGGTAATTGGGGGAGGCGTGCCTTTGAGGTATATATTTTGTATCTGGAAAGTGGAGTCTCTCTCTCTGCTTCCTGCAGCCATGTGTTGAGCTGCTTCCCTCACCACATTCTTTCATCACGTTGTTCTGACTCACCTCAGCCCTGAGGAATGGAGCCAGCTTTCTATGGACTAAGACTTCCGAAACCATAAGCCCTCATATAAACTTTTCCTCCTACAATTGTTCTTGTCAGGTCTTTTAGTCACAGCAGTGAAATAGCTGACTAAAACAATTAGCATTACTATATTACTATCATTCAATCCATAAACCATATTCACATAGAGCTAGTGGTTCCAAAATATCCTTCATATCAAAGGGAACAAGTTTAGAATCACACATTACTTTTACCTATAATTTCTCTTCAATGTTTTTGACCTGAAAAAGCTACTAAGTAGTTCCTTGACTTTCATGCTCTAGACATGCTTTAAGAGTACAGATGAGTTATCTTAGGAATTTCTCACAATTTGGATTTGCCTCACATCTTCTTACAGCATTTGTACTTTGCTGCATCCTTAGTAAATCCTATTGGATAGAATACAATTTTGAATTGTCCCATTACTGGTGATGTTGATTTTGATTTGGTTTGTGCTGGGTTTCTCCACAAATTATTTTTCCCATTTTCTAGCATTTTATGAGTAGCTAATGTGAAACAATATCTGGTTAAACTTATAATGTATTTGTTAATCTATTATTGATGTCAGGAGTAGACACCCACAGTTTCTCATTTCATCCTCTGCACTTAATAGTCATACAGTGTTTCCTTGCTCTTTAAGCAAACTACCTTATGCATTGCAGCACTCTTCCTTTATTGATTAATAAATATCTTGTTATTTCCTGACCATGTTGGAGACCTCATTTCTGCCTTTTAGAATATTGATTTCACATTTTGGGATGATTTTGGGTTGTTTTCTTTTTAACAACTCAATTCTTAAAATTTTGAGATATTTATAAATTCACATGTAGTTATGATAAATAATAGATATATCATATGCCCTGCACCTAGTTTCCTCTTATGATAACATTTTGCAAAACTGTAACACTAATATCACAACCATAGTATTGACACTGATGTATTCCATTTATCTTACTCAGATTTCCCCAGATTGACTTATACTCTGTGTGTGTATGTGCATGTGCGTGCATTCAGTTCTATCAATCTTACAATATATGTAGATTCAAGCACCCACCACGTAAGTCCAGATTCATCACCATGAGGACCCCTCATTTGTACTTTCATAATACCTTACATCCTGAAGAGCTGCCCACCAAAAACTCATTCTTAACACTAGGAAATACTAATCTCCATTAGTTAATTCTGCAATTTATTTTCATGGTTTACAGTGTATTTCTTCATACTGTTTTTCTCAGAGGTGGCTTTGGGTTTTACATTATATCCAAATAACTTACCACAGCATACTGGCATCCAAACCTTATATCAGTTTTATATTTGCTGAGTCTGGCTAAGGGTTATAATTACCTGTATGGATGATCTTCAGCATCAAACTTGTTAAAGACATTGATATTGTAATATTTACTGTAAATACCCATAATATTGACACAATAGGCAACATTTCCCTAAGTTATTTGTTCTGGAAAAAATTTATTTTTAATATAACAATGCCTCATGGAAGTTGTATTCATTCTATGAACATTATTCAGAAAAATGTTCTAACATACCTTTTCATTGCAAAGACGTATATTCCTGTTTCTGATCGTTAAAAAATGAAGTCACCATTTTGAAAATGCATGATCAAAATTTGTAATTGTTCCAAGGCTATGTGTATATATACACACACATATATATATATACTGTTATATTATTATATACTATTGTTTATTCATTCTGTTTTTCATATTGTAACTCTATAAAGTTTTTATATCAATTTTAGTCTAGACTATGAACTGTCTGTATTTACTATTTCTAGGCTATGGAAATGTAAGGGTGTCATGAAAGTGACACTTGAATCTTCACACCTACTTGTGCACCCAAGGCAGGCATCATAGATCAATCACAGGAAATACCACTAATCAATCACAGCACTCTTTCCCTTTGAGTCATATGTAGCCTCAGAATCTTGTAAAAACTGTATCTAAGCAGACATACAAGTAGATCAAAATTCATATGTAAAATAAGAATTGTGCTTTCTTTGCAATATGTATCACTGTGATAGCCTTATTAAATTTCCTGTTTCAGAAACAAAATTACCATTTGCATTCAATTCTAAATCAATTTTAAATAAATTTATTTTTCACCCCAATCCTCTGATACCTTAGCTTCTCTGTTCTTGATTGATTACTTTTGATTCATTTCTTGACCAACTGAAACAAATGTTTATATCATATTAAAAGAAGGTTATATAAATAGTACATCTATAAATATCAGGAATTAACTTTTCATAGCCTTCCTTCTAGAAAAAAATTTGGTGGTATATCACATTCTGCAGACATATCTTTTGCACTAAAATTTCTATAGATGCTGATTCTGTTTTTTGTTCTTACAAGTGCTGTTACAGAGAAAAGCTGTGAGGTGATGATAGTTAATACACATTTATGAGTAACCAATTTCTTTATCTTTTCTTTTCCTTGAGGCTTACAAGAGTTTTTGTTATTACTATCATCATTATAAATTTTTTTAAAATGTTGCCAAAATTGTTCTGGTGTATTACTTTTGCTTAATTTTTCCAGAATCTAAATTCACATTCATCTTAGCTGTACTAGCAAATTTCCAGTTATCATAATATACATGGAGTGAGGTGCTCTACAAATGAAAGAAGTTCATTTAGTTCACAGTTCTGGCAGTGCAAAACCATGGTGCTTCAAACTTCAGCTTAGCTCTGAAGGTCTCATCATCCATGAGACATCAAAATGGCAGGAGTTCAAGTGAGATGGAGAGATCACAGGATGAAGAGATAGGAAGCCAGAGAGAATAACTCATGTCCTCCAAGAACTATGTTAATCACTTCCAAGGCCATGCCCTTAATGACCTAAGGACCTCTCACTAGGCTCCACCTCTTAAAGATTCCAGTAGCTTTGAACATTGCCACACTGAGGACCACACCTCCAATTCATGAACACTTGGAGGCACACTCAAATTGCTGGGAATGTTTTAATCACTTTTGACTTTTTCTGTTGCTTCTGTTCTGATCAATTGGTTTTCTTTTTCTGCAATACCTTCAATGTTATCTCTGTCCTCTGTAATTACCATAATTCCTTTCATCTTTTTCATTCCTATATCTGTGTCATTAGAAAGAGAGTAGTTTCTCCTGGTTTTCATTCCACAGCATTGATTTAATTTTCAATCATATGAGACCTATTCTTTACTAACATTAATAATTTTTAGAATATGTGAATTTAATGAGGTACAAAATTCAACTAGGCCTAAAACCTGCCTTTGAGATATTATTTGAAATAGATGTACAAGTCCATCAAAAGATATAACAAATAGAGAATCTTAATCAAGAGATTTAAGTTATTTCTAAAAGAACTAAACAGAAATGTTGGAGTTGAAAATAACAACTGAAATGAAAACCCTCTAAAGGGTTCACTAGCATTTGCGATGACAGAATAAAGATTTGGTAACATTGAAACTATCTGAATAGGAATTCTTTAATGTGAAAAACAAAGAGAAAACATTGAATAAGCATGAACAAATCCTTGGTTCATCATCAGGTGTATCATGTATTGATATGAGTAATGGGAGCTCCACAGGCATAAGCAAGAGAGAAGGGGAATAAAAATTATTTGAAGACATAGAGAATGAAAAGTTCCCAAATTTGATACAAAAATAATAATCTACAAATCCAAGAAGTTTAATGATTCCAACTTGGACAAACACTAAGAGCTTCACACCTAAACACATCTTCTTACATTTTTAACAAAGAGAAAATCATGAAAACACCAAGAGAAAATTATTTATCATGACAACAATACAACTAAGGCTCTCTTCTCATCAGAAACAATGGAGGCCAAAAATTAATGGAATGATGTATACAAAGTACTAAAAGAGGCCAGGTGTTTGGTGCATTATTGTAATCCCAGGTACTCAGAATGCTGAGGCGGGATGATGGCATTTCAAGGTTAACCTAGACCTTGAACTTAGGAAAACCCCGTCTCAACACAAAAAAATAAGAAAATATTGGGCATATAGCTTACTGCTAGAGCAACTCTGGGCTCAATCCCTAGTATCATGGACACACAAAAAGAACAATGTGTTAAAAGAAAAATAGTCAATCAAGAAATATGTATCCACCAAAATTAACCTTCAAAAGTGAAGAAAAATTAAAAGCATTCCTGAATAAACAAAGACTGAGAGAATATGTTGCCTTACATGAACTACTTCAGACTGAAAGGACATAGCTCCAACAGTAAATTAAATTGACAAGATAAAATGATGAGCACTGGAAATAGTGAATATGTAGGTAAATATAATACACTGAATAAATATATTTTCTCATTTTTTATTTACTTTTTTAAAAAATGTAACATTGTATAATAATTAAAATATTGTGTTCTTATATTAATAACCTAGAATGGGTATAATACATATGACAATTACAGCTTGAAAGAGAGGTAAGGTAAAGGAGATGTTTTGAAGTTAAGTTTCTCTCTGAAGTAGATGGTGATGAGAGTATATTAAAATCTCTAGTATAACTGCTAAGAAAAAATTTTAATATAATTTGAAAACAGAGGTGATTTAAAATAGTGCAATAAAATTATTTATCTCACACCAAAGAATGTGGTAAAGGAGGCCTGGGAGATCAAAAAGAGACATGAGATAAAGAGAAAGCAGATTTTTAAAACTGATAGCCACAATCCATCCACATCAATAATTACATTAAATATATATTAATTATATCCCTCATTCAAAAGGTATAACATCAGGCTGAATAAAAAACTAAGTCCCACCGAATGTAGTCTCGAATAAATGTACTATAAAGACACAATAGTTGATATGAAAATAATAAAGATATATGACACAGACAATAATTATGAAACAAGTGGAATGGCTATACTAATCACAGATAAAACAAAGTTGCAAATGAAAGGAAAACTTGTGTTAAAGACAAGGAGAGATACCTTATAATGATAAAAAGGCCAACACAGCAGGAAGAGAAACACTTTAAATAGAGCCAAATGTGTATGCATTTAAGAAGAGACCAAAAAAATTACATGAAGAAGAACAATTGAAAAGAGAAGTATATAACTCAGCAATAAGAGTTGGAAATTTCAACTCTTTTCTCAATAATTGGAAGAACAACTAGTCATAAAATTAGGAAGAACATAGAAAACATCAAGAATATTCTCCACTGACTCTGACATTTGTAGAATACTCCACCCACTGAATGCAAAATATATACTCTTTTCACTTGTTTATGGAATGCTCTCGGTAAAACAAACCATATTTGGAGACCACAAATTAGTCTCAACAAATTTAAAAGACTGAAGACATATTAATACATATTCTCTGACCACAATAGAATTAAATGAGAGATCAACAATAGAAAGAAATCTGGGAAGCCCCAAATATTTGGAAATCAAATAACATACTTCCAAATCACTGTGGGTCAGACAAAAAAAAATACAAGGGAAATTATTAAATGTTTTAAATTGAATTAGAATAAAAACACAACATATCAAAATTAATAGGATGCAATTCAAACAGTGCTCGCAGGGAAATTAAGGTGTGAACATCTATCTGAAAAGAAGAGTGTCTCTGATCAATAACTAAAGCTTCTAGTTTCAAGAAACTAAACAATGAAAAGCAAACTAAACCTGAAGCAAGCAGAAGGAACCATACTGTGTACTAAGATTGTACTAGGTACCAGGCACTCTTGTAGTACAATTCGGGATAAATAGGGAACAGGAAACACTCTCTTCAAAGGATCAGTTAGTTTTGGCTTTTGGAGCCATAAGATCTCTAGCAACCATTCAACTCTACAGTAGTAGTATTGAAAAAAGAAAAACATGGACAGTAAATGAATGGGTATGACTGTGTCCCATAGAAACTCTTTATGGACACTGAAATTTGGATGTCCTATACCTTCTATGTGTCACAAAATATTATTCTTCTTTGAGTTTTTGAAGTATTTTAAATGCAAAAATCACTCTTAATTCACAGATTAAATATAAAGCAGTAGGCAAATCTTTGTCCATGTGCTATACTTTGTTCATTTCTATATTAGATGATACATAGATTTCAATAAGGAAATACACTACAAGCTGCACTGGGGAAGGTACTTTATCCTGTTAGTTCTATATCCCCACAGTACTGTATTTGTGAGTTTAGCAGAACTATGAGAATCTTGTAGAATCTTAGGAGGAGAGAGGACAAGAATCTGGCTTACCAGGAGTAGCAATTTAAAGAAATGTGAATACTTCTTTTTTTTGATAAATTCTAGAGAGAACTAAAGATGGAATCTAACATGGTAAGGTTCCATCCCTAGAGGTGCCTAATACACTTTATTTCATTGAATCCTCACAAAACCCTATATTTTACCAACACTGAAGCTGAGGTTTGGAGAAGTTAAATAATCTTCTCAAGATTCCATAAATATTAAATGGCCAAAACAGGGATGGAATAGGTTTGCAGTTCAACGCTCAAATATTTTCACAAAGTCAAGCTTACTATCTTCAAGGTCATTATCTTATTCTTTGCTGTTCCCACTGCTACTCTTCTTAGAACTTTCCTTTCAGCATTAGCCATAAAGATCACAACCTCCCCTTAGGGAGACCTGAACCTTAATTCTTGCAGCTCTGGGTCACTTCCTACAGGAACTTATAGCAGTCACTCAACACGATGAAGCCTTGAATTTCCCAGGCTTGGCAGTGGTGATGATGACACTTCTATCTACTTCACTGGAAGATTAGGGAAATCAAGTAAGATAATGAGCATTAGAGTATTTGAAAGTGTACAAAACATTCTACAAATTGATGGTGGAATTTTTATTTTTCTTTTGTGCTGTTGGAAATTGAACCCAGGGCCTTGGGCATGCTATACAGTTACTGTACCACTGACAATAGCCACAGACCTGATGCTGAAAAATTATGTACTCTTAATAGCCTCTGGACTTATTGTTTTTCTATTTCAGAAATAGACACATCTCTTTGAACCAATTACTTTGCTTTATAAACATGTGTAAACTTTATCGACATGTGATGCGTGCATGGTTGAAACCCTTGCTAATGTGTAGCCTCAGTGTGGGAGAGATCTATATCTGTGGGTATTCAGATAACTAGGACACTCTGTTCTATGTATAAGTCAATCTTTTACTGATTGGATTTTGAACTCTCCCTCCTGGGAGCTCCTTGTGGATATAGTATTTGTTCCTGGAACAACTAAATGTGAAGTTAGATTAGTAAGCACCTTCCTCCTAAATCACAACAGCATTGTACTGGAAAAAAATTAAATCTGTTTAAAAAGTTGTATCTGACTTTCTCTGGTTTGGAATCTAATGAACCTCAGAATGCTTCAACTTTTAGGTTAGATAAGTATCAACAAGCTGAATGCTTATCTGGAAACTGAACTTTTGGTGCCTATTTGGGTAGAAAATATCATGATTAAGTTTTATTTCCTGATTTCCAGAATTTTCTGACTTTAAAGGGGCCATAAATTCTTTGAAAATAGATAAAAGAAAAGTCACTGTGCTGGGGCCGTTTCTGATGGCAAACGGAGAAAACAACCAGACAGAAGTGCTCAGGAACCACCGTGTATTTCTACCCACTAACCCAACCTGACTCACAGATGCCCTTGACTCCCTAGATCCTGAGCAGTCAGAAGGTTGGCAGCATGCAGCTGGGGGACTCTTGTCCTCATGATACCTGGTGGCTTTTCCTTCTTTGGAGGCAGCATAGTTCGACTGATGGTTCAGACCTTCTGCTCTCTGAATCTCGGATTTCTCATTGGAAAGCGTGAACAGAGATTGCATTTCCTGATGTCCTCATGGGGATGCATACGCCAGTGCATGGCCCTTAGCACATTTTAAGCACTGGAAATGCTCATCTCCTATCCATTCTTTTCCACTTTCCACTTGGGGACCTGTTCTCGTAATGAGATTGGCCAAAATAAGATTGGTTATGAAATCCACCCTACATAAAAACAGTAAATAACTATATGTCTGCTCAGTGAATTTCCACTTTGGGCCATGGTTCAGAGCCTAGCCCATGATGTTGGGGAGCAAAGGATAAGCATGAGGAAGGGAGGATAGGATACACTTCTCTGTGAAATATATCTCGGTACCCCAAAGAGACCCCTATAGCCTGCTGGTTGAACTGAGTTTTTCAGTCAATTAATTTCCTTTTTTTTTTCTAGACATTTCTAAGAATAATTTTGATCATCCCTGGCTTCAATGCAATGATTCAAAAGCAGAATGGGAGGAGAGGAAGATAGGGTCCTTCTGTCTCTTTCCTTCCCTAGATTAAGTGAGTGAACCAATGAATCATCATTAGATTCGGTTCTCATTTAATAGATTCAAACCCACCCAACTTTGGACAAACAGGAAATGAACTGAGCAAGAAGGCCCACAGAGGCCAAAATAACATGGCAGGGTGCTCTCCATCCAGATGAACTGGATGCTAAACTCTGAAAGTTTATCAAATAATTACCAAGCCAGGATAGTTCAGAATAGCACACCTGATCTTTTCCATCCTGAAACTCTAGTAAGAAACGTGTTTTTACTATCATTCTATATCATCAACTTCATCCTTCTCATCTTCCCTTATTTTAAATGTCTATAAAATTAAAATTAATCTTTCATTGATTACAGTTTCTCTCTTACAATTAAGTTTGTAGGATGTAAGATGCAGATTGGCCTGGGAAAGTAGCTCAGTGCTTGCTTAACACGCACAAGGCCCTGGGTTCCATCCCCAGCACTGTGAAAACAAGGTATAAAGTTGAAACACAGATCATATATATTTCTGTTCACTTCTTCAGCATTGGAGGAATAAAATCATTATATAATGTGATCTTACTGCTGATTAAAGCCCCACAAATTAAAGGTATCCCAAGAACAAGCCTATATTATTTTCTTCATGTGTACCCACTCCAAAGGCTTAACATCTTACATTTCTCAGAGAAAACATAATGAATTAATAAATTGATGAAAGCATTAAGCATTCACTGAGCACCTCCTGGAGATCAAGCTGAAAGGAAAAGAAAGTCAAGTTACCTGCTTTTTTGAGGATACCATTTAGTTGAGAAGGGATGATAAATATACAGAGAGCATATGGCATATGAAGTGTGTGCATATCAAAATACTAAAGTAAAGTTTCTAAAAGAAAATGATCACAGAAGAGGAGGGAAGTCTTTCCGGGGATTTAAAGATTGGAATTAGTCCTCACAGGAAGGGTTGTAGAAAGTAGAAGACGTATGTAAGTAAACTTACATGTTGTCCTGTGTTTGATGCAAGCTTTCTATTTTGTCTTTTTCAGGAGTGTTTATTTAAGATGGAAAGGGGGGGATAGAAGGTATTATAATTAGTGAAGTCAGGATTTGAATCCAAATCTAACTTTTTAAAATTCTGCACAGTGATGCCTTCCACTTGAAAACAGCAAAGAGTTAAGAGAAGGGACAGTCTTGTAAGGAAGGGTAGAGAATTATGGAGCTTGGCTGGTTGAAATAAAGTTGAAATTCTAAAATAGTGTTGCTTGTTATTTGGAAGGCAATGCTGGAAACAGATAAATGCTGATGAAGAGTACCTTCTAAAGAAGCTCTGGTGTTGGGACTTTATTCTGTGCTTCATAAGGGAAACTTTTAAGAGTTGTTAAATGGAATCAATGTTTTAAGAATATTAAGCACATTTTCATGTAAAATAAATTCAGTGGGGAGAAGACCCAGGGCAGAGGATGAGAGCCATTGCAATGGCCCAGAAGAATGATGCCAGCAGCCTCAGCTAAAGTGAGCTAATCATTCATTCATTCATTCACTCCCTCACTCACTCATTCTTGAAAGTATTCTCAAGTAATGCTTAAGAAATGCAAAAAAGAGGGGCTAGAGCAGTGGCTCAGTGGTTATGGTGCTTGCCTGGCATGTGCAAGTATGCAGGTTCAAACCCCAGTACCACGTATACAACAAAGAGTCTAAACAATGAAAACCACATGAAAAACTGAATAAAGTTGATTCTGTCTTTCTCTCTCTCTCTCTCTACCTCTCTCTACAAGAAAGAAAGAAAGGCAAAAAAGAAAGAAGATAGCTAAGGTGCTTTTCTAAGGGTGCCTATATTCTAGTAGAGGAAATGGACAATTAATAGGAAGGAAAGAAATCATGTCAGAGAGTGATAGTCATCCTAAAGAAACCTCAGAGTAATGAGGCAGCAAGAGTTGGGTGAAAGGACTAGTGAGTGACCAATGTGGGTTGGGTAGACAGGGTAGACATCATCCCTGAATGGATGACAACTAGTGGCTGTAAGAGTCTGTGGATGGAAGCAGAGCAATCGTCCCAGGATAAGAAGGGCCCATGAGCCGCAGAGCAGGGAAACAGAGTGTGGCTCTTAGAGAAGCTGGAAAGAGGGTCATATGGGATTTGGATTGAATATGGGCTGGAAAACATGAATAAGAGAGACATGCTAAAAATGGGTTCTGTTGTAGATTCTGTGTGGTCTTTGAATGTGGGGAAGTAAGGAGGAGGTTTGGATTGATTCAGATTTGCCTTTCTCAAGGAATGAGAGGTGATAAGGAAAAGTGGGTGCCTCAGGGTAGGGGGAGGAAATGAGAGTAGTTTTCTCTTTAATAAAGATAAATAAAAGGACATAGAGGTAACTCATGACTCATTCGTGGCTTAAAACCTATTTCTTTTAAGAGCAAAACTATTTTCTTTTATACCCTTGTGGAATTTCCACAGTTGGCCAACTAGACCACATTCTTGGTGGAGCTAAGAATGAATCTCTGTGTGTCTTGGAAAATATAGTCACATCCACCTCCACCTGCTAGGTGTAAATGGGAAATTGGCAAAACGGCCTAAGGGACACAACTCCCAGCATCATCCCATCAAAATATAACTTCACTAGCTTTTATATTTAGTTACGAATAGCTCTCCTTTTTTCAAAAAAAATTTTAAGTTGGATCATAAAAAAACATCATGTACATTAGGTGGCCCATGCCTATAATCCCAGCCACTTGGGAGGATGAGACAGGACAATCGTGAGTTCAAAGCTAGTCTCAGCAACTGAGCAAGGCCCTAAGCAAGTTAGCAAGATCCTGTCTATAAATAAAAAAATAAAAAGGACTGGGGATGTGGCTCAGTGGTTAAGCATTCCTGGGTTCAATCCTTGGTACAAAAAAAAAATGAAATCTCAAACCAAAGCATAAAGGAATGATGGTGGAGGATGTGAGTGGGGGAAACTTTGTTGAGAATTGCTGGATGGAAGACAACATAGGGACACAGAAAGTGATTAAGGCTGCAGCTCTATATTTTCTTGGCTTAAGTCAGCACAAACAAGAAAGCTCCAGGTTGCACCATTCACACTGTCATAGTGGATCTTGTAGAATACTAGATAAAATAACAATCCCTGGACCTGTGCTTTAAAAGGAGCAAAATTATTAATAATGTCCCCGACTTCAAAAATTCAGCCCCTAAGACAATTATTCCCTGTGACTATTTCTTTCATCATCTCTTGGTGAAAAAAAGAGATCGAACAGCCCAATCTGAGTCTTCGATGTTTTGTGGGAAAGAAATAAGTGTTTTTGATAATGGATATTCTAATTAACCTGATTTGACCACTACACACATATGTTCCAAAACATCACATGGTACCCCATAAATATGTGTAATTATTATGTGTCAATCAAAAGTAAGTAAAGCTTTTTTAAAAAGCATTGCAGGGGGCTGGAGCAGTGGCTCAGCAGTTCTGGTGCTTGCCAGCATACTCGAGTATGCGAGTTCGAACCCCAGCATCACTTACTCAGTGAAGTCCCAGGACAATGAAGGCCACGTGAAAAACTAAATAAAATTGATTCTCTCCTCTCCTCTCTTCCTCTTTCTCACTGTCCCTCTCTCTCTCTCTTTTTTTTTAAGAAAGAGGTAAAGTGAGAGAGAGAGAGGAAATCAACTTTAGTTTTTCATGTGGCTTTCGTTGCTCTGACACTTTGTTATGTACATGGTGCTGGGGTTCGAACTCATGGACTTGCACAAAACCAAGCAAGCACTGTAACCACTGAACCACTGCTCCAGCCCCCTGTCCCTCTCTCTTTTAAAAAAAAGTATTGCCGGGTCCCTGAGAGGCAAAGAGGTGAAAGAGGTGGATCCATGCCCACACATTTCTGGCTGTCTGGCTTAGTACTGGGATAGATTGGGTAATCTAGAAGAGGCAGCAAGCTGTCAGGCTCTGGTCTCTGGATGGCACCTTTGGAGGTGGCAGGTCTCACCACCATGACTTGTGTCCTACTTATGGTGGGATAGAACACCTGAGAGATAGGCTGATGTTCAGGTTACCGGACAGGAGGAGGTTGGATTCCTGATGGTGCACAGGGGTCTGCTCAGGCCTGCAGAGACTGGCTCCTTTCACAGATGGCTCAAGGCTCTATTGCACCCTGGCTCCTTCCAAGTCTGCCTGGTGTGAGGACCCCACTGGCCTCTGTTACTCTGATCTGCACCAAACAACTCACACTTGGGAATTTATTGTGACGCTCTGCCTCCTAGGCAGGGTTTGCTCCCTGTTGAGAGTCCTGTTACCTCAGGGAAAGCTCATTGCACCAGTCTTTCTAGGGAAGCAGACATTTGGCTGTCATCCTTATTTCCTAGTGAGTCTGTTTGCGTAAGGGCTTGTAGCGAGTGACTTCACTTTATACCTTGAAATCAGGAATGTCTGTTGCCCAAGGCCTCTCCAGCAGCCCAGGGTGGAGGTCCCTTGCCCCCACTCTCTCTATGCTGAGAGCACTCTGGGTTGTTTCTTTCCCAGACACTCCCTGTTGTGCCCTTGTTCTTATCTCCTTGGCTTGGCTCCTCCTATTTTCAATTTGCAGTGGGGGAAAAAAATCAGAAACTGGTAATCACAAGCCTTCCTTGTAAAAAACACAGCTTGTTTCTGTCGCGTCCATCATTTGCAACTTGTGCTGCCAGGGAGCCCTGACACGTGCATTTCAGGATGATTAGGAGTTGTGGGTTGCATTTACATAACATTAAAATCACTGTCTAAATGCGCAAAACAAAGTGAATTGCTTCCCATTTCTCCCGCAGGAGCTAGCCAGAGATAGATTTCTGCCCGCTTTCACATGGCTTTTAGTCACATGGACTTATTTAATATGTCCATTATTTGTTTTCCTGGTAACAGGTCTGTCCCTTGCTCTGACTGTGGGCTGTGGGAGCCAAGCAGCAGGCTGGGCTGCAGGAGTCAAGCCGTGGGGGAAGGAGCCCAGAAGGGGCGAGGTGGGGCTGGCTATCTCATCTCCCGGCAGGCTTTGCAGCTGCAGGAAGCCACCCACCCCTACTTCAGAAACCACAGGCTCCTGTGGGTTCTGAGAGTCCCTGTTGCATGTGTCCTTAAAATATGCACACCATTTAATGTCTTATTAGCACCTTCTTTACATGACTCAACTGGAACTAGGAAAGGGCAGCTATTTACCCTTGAACCATGTGTGGTTTGGTCTTTAATTTTCTTATTCCCCCACAAGTAACCATTTGGATTGAAATATCCCATGGCTATGTGCTAGAATTTTACCGCATCTGGTGTGCAGAAAGGAGTGGCCCAGTTTCTTGTCAACGAGAAGACTTCACCACCCAGCAATGAGTTCTGAGCAGATCAAGAGTATTTATTTTAGCTGCCCTTTGTCCTGTCAGGAGCCAGGATGCCACCCCACAGAACGAGAAAGAGAAGACCACCAAGTTTTGAGCCTAGGGCTGAGAATTGTTTCTCCCTGGTTCCTGTGCCTGATTTCCTTCTGCCTAGAGTGCCCTTCTTCCTCTCTCACCTGCCTACTCGCTGCCTGCCAGTGCACACATTTCATTTAAGACCCAGCCTCTAGTCTCCTGCCTCTCCTCTGGTCACCAAGGCCCCTGACACTGCTACTATTGCCATATCCTGTGGACTGATCCCTGGAGGATGGAACAGGGTCTGGCTGTTGGCAGCACTCAAGGCCTGCTCTTTGGCTTGAAGTCAGATAGGCCTGGTCTACCTCAGTCACCTAATTGCAGAATAGTTATAGCAGGCATGTTCCCGATCAAAAGCACACAGCTGGGTCCAGAGGTGGGCTGTGTAGCCACCACCTTCAGGCCTGCCTGAAACCAGCCACACATGCACCTTCTCTGACCACACCCAGCCAGTCTGACCACAGACCCCCAGAGGCCAGGCACCTTGGTAGTTGCAACTCCAGTGTCAAGCAATTACCCCGGGCAGCAATCCCCTAAGGCAGCACCACCCATTTGACAAGAGCTGTGCACTCCATGATTTCTCCATCACACAGTGCCCCATAGTGGGATAACAGATGAGGAAACTAAGGCTCCATATCATACTACTCATAAAGATCAGATTTATAGCTATATATACTAATATACTGTATTATTGTCTTTTCTTAGCAGCAGAATTGGCTTCATGGGCCTGTACCACCATAGCTGCTCAAGGACCCACAGTTAGTGTTCTGTGGTTAAGGTCTTGAAATCGTTAATTCTATCTTGAATTTGTGTTTTGCCAGTGAAGTCTGAGGAAACATGCAAAGGGCTCAACGCCTTGCCTGTCACTTACCAACTGTCTTCCCCCTCCCTGGGTTGGGTTCTCAGCCACTGTCCCAGCACTCCACCCAGCAAAGTTTGCACTGAGGAGCCCTGGGCTTAGGTGTAGGGATGCTTAAGCAGCCTGGGTGCCTGTGAGTATCTGCAATCTCCTACAAGTATTCCCCTATCCAAGGAATGTGACATTAAATAGCCAATGTTAAACACCATGACAAAGGAAGAAATGTGTTTCCTGCTTTTTGCTTTTTGAAGAAGAGACTGCATACTTCAGTTTGCAAGAGGCCCTGTAAATTATGTAGCTAGTCCTGCCTGGAAGATGTGAGCCATGTAACCCACTAATCCCATGGCACAAGATTATTGAGGGAGCATTGGCTCTTAGAGTTGCCCACATGGCTTGGTATGTTAGGCTACAACTCTTTGTAAGGAGAAGGCTATAAAGAGAAGCAATAAAGTACAAGCCACATGAGGTGTTGAGAAGACAAATCCCTCTGCCACCTCTCTAGAAAACTTGTGATTGCTGAAATCCTAAAGTCTAGGACTTTCTTGGCCACCAAGGTTGTTCAGGCCATCTTCTTTAAAAAAAAAAAAAAAAAGAAATATTATATTTAATGGGCTGGAGCTTAGCGGTTCTGGTGCTTGCGTGACATGTGCAAGGCCACTAGTTCGAACCCCAGCATCACCACATATACAACAAAGTGTTCAAGCAATGAAATCCACATGAAAAACTAAATAAAATTTAATTCTGTCTTTCTCTCTATCCCTTTCTCTTTAAAAAAATATTTAAGAGCTACATTTTCAACGATTGTATCTAAAATAAGGCCCCAATTTTGCATCTGCAATTATTTATGCCTGGAAATAAGGAAGTGAAATTCCCACCTACTGGAAAGACAGTTACCAGCGCTGTTCTACAAGGCAAGTGTGGCTTAGCACTGTGTGAACTGCATTGCACGTGCAGGGGAGACTAAGGAGCCCTGAACGGGCAGCTGGCTAAGCACTTGCAGCTCAGGGCAAGATAGGGATCAGCCTTAATTCCTCATACCATGCATGAAAGAACAGGAGCACAAACCTCATAGAGTGATGGCAAAGACTGAAGGAGAAGATCCCAGAACATGACTTGTTTTATGCGATTGGTGCCCACAGGAGGAAACTAGCCGTGCCTTGTCCCATTGCAGGGTTCTTGCTGCCTCCTAGGATACTTGCCGTCCTCCCCTTACAGAATCACTTCTGTGTATCTCAAAGCTTTATTAGGTTCTGTGTAACTGAGTCTAGCTCCTTTCTGTCCTGGATGTACTGTTTCCTATTCCAGACCTTCCTTATTTATTGTTCAATCTCCAACTCTGTTAGAATTTCTTTCTGAATCCTCCTCTGAACTGAGAGGTGATAGTTACTGCCTCCAATGCCAGTTGTTGGAGTGGTCTGAGGACGGACACCCTTCATGGGCATGACACCCTGAACACAGTAATGGGTTAAAGCACAGTGTCAGAACCCAGTCAGAACCAAGGATATTTTGGAGGGCCTCTGGGAACGATAGGCTCTGTCTGAGGTGTCAGTCTCAAGGGAAACCTTCTCCCTTCTTCTGAATGGTAGGGCATGAGAACCTGAGGTTGAGACTTGACAGTTAAGTTTATCTGAGAGCTATCATGTGGAGTCCAAGGATAAAACTGACATTGCGGAGGGTAGACCACAGAAATGGAAAGAAACCTAGTTATCATTTCATTGACCATCTGCTGGATCCAGCTTCTCCTACAGCTGGGGTGGTTACCCTCACTTTTGAGATGATACATTTTTATATCATGTAGACAAGTATCTGTTATTTTCGTTTAAAAAATTAGTACCTATTTACTAGGTGTTAAATTATATTTAGATGTTTGATTTGCATTTTCATAAAGTAATGAAGTTAACTATCAATTTTATCTTTTTTGGACCATATAACCAATGAAAATATTTCAAAGCCCTTAATGGGATCATGCTATGGACTAGGTGATTGTCACACCTCTACTCCCACTATCCCCCAGAGGAGAGAAGAGCCTCTTGATGTGGTTGTGCACCTGAGAAAATATTAGTTAACTTGGAGCTTGCATTCTACACATTACATAGAAAAGACAGTGGGTCAGAACAGGGAAGCTGAGTGGGAGGTGGAGAGTAGGATAGTCAGAATACTAAGATAATCCCAATGACCCAAACTCTTGTATAATCTCTACCCCTTAGGTGTGTGTGGAACCTGCAGAATATGATGAGATAGACATAAGCCTGAGTTTATGTCATGTTTTATCACAAATAGAACTTTGCAAATGGAAGTAAGTTTACTAATAAAGTGACTTTACATAATCAAGAAAGATATCTGGTTCAACATGAGCACTTTAATTCTGGCTTAGAGATCAGAGACAGAAAGGGAGAGAGACTCTAAGCATGAGAAAAAGTAGAGGTAGAGATTTTCCATTGCTGATTTTGAATATGGAGGGAACTTCTTGGTCAGTAATGTGGGCAGCCTAAGGGAGCTGACAGAGGTCACTCCTGAGAGTCAAAAATGAAACAAGGTCTTTGATCTGACCCTAGAAGGAAGTGAATTCTGCCAATATCTGAATGAGCTAGAATGAAGATTCTTTCTCAAATCTTCTTGATGAAAACAGTCCAGCAAGACCTTGATTCCAATCTCAGAAGACACTGAGCAGAAGATTCAGCTGTGTGTGAGCTAGATTTCAATTCTGTAACAACAGAAAAATAATGCATCTACCCAAGGACCCTGTTTGAAAGTCTCATGCAGAGAGGTACAAGGCCTTTTTATCCTGTTCTTCTTTGAAGTAACCTGGGAAAATAGAGTTCTCTATTTTCCTAAGTTAATGGAACTTCCATTTCAATTATCAGTGACCAAAAGACTCCCAGTATTGTTTTTAAGTTATTTTAATTTCTGATGTTATGATATTCTGAGAATAGACTATTTGAATCAGGAACATTCATGTTTTCAGAAAGCTTTATGAGAACTATTGATTGCTTTCCACCAGAGTTGCCACCAAAATGTTATAAATATGTCACTCAACATCAGTATCCTTCCACCATTATCCGCCTGTAATATTTGATTAAAAATGTGATATTAATTTGTTTCAGGATTTTTTCAATTTTTTAATTGGATATAGATATATTTGTGTGTATTAAACTTGTATGAACTGTTTACAAATTTTGCCCAACTTTCTCTCAGGATCCTAAATATTTTGCTTAACAATTTTGATGATAATATTTATTAAATCTCTGCATATTTGTTGATATGACTTTTGTCTTACTTTAAAATTATTTCTATTATATTTATTTTACCAATTTTGTAAAAATTTCATGATCTGTATATGTTTCCTTTAAGATTTCTTATCTTGAATTTGGAATTATGAAAATTTTCTGCTATGTACTTCTTATTCATTTTCTGGAATTTGTCAATATACCTTGCTTTCCAAAGATTCACATCTTCGATTCATTTATCCTTTTGTGTTTTGGGTCTTTTTTTCTTTTGTAACAATTTTAAGGAACACTCAGTGGCCAGATACAGAAACCCAATTCATACTAGCATGAATAATGCTAGATGATTTATTCAAAAACATGCTTACATAGTTATAGATTTGTCAAAAGATGTGAGGAATGATAGGGTTGGAGGAGGGTCAGGGAGGAAAAAATGTTCTGAATGCTCTCTTTTTCTCTCAACTCTAGGACCTCAGTGGCATTGTTTTTTTCCAGTGACATTTCTCCAACCTGAAGAGGACATTGCAGTCTACATCTATAGCTCTGCCATTCAAGGCACTGATGACCATATCTGCCAGCACCAGTGAGGAACATCCAGGAAAAGGCTCTGCTAGACCAACGTATGGAATACAATCATAATTGTTGAACATTTCCTTATGAAGAAATTTCTTCACTCTTGGCTATGACAGAATGTCAAAAGTCCCTATTATGTCTGAACCTTTCCTGGTCCAAAACCTTCCTGTAGTCTGAACCAGGTTACAGACCCACCTACAAACTCAAGCAGAAGTTTCTTTACTGAACTCTGCTAGGAGGCTTCATGGTGAACCCTTGCAATGTTCTGCCTTCTCCCAGAAATGACCATGGTCACCTGTTGCAGCTGAAGAGCTAGGATTTCCCAGACTGCTATAGGTCTCTGAAATCTGTGAAGTTTCAGTCTTCCAAGAAATCCCATATCTGCCACTTTTCTTTGAAAAGAGATTCTGTTCTCTAAATCTGGAATCCTTGGTTTTATCAGACCAAATTTAAAAAATTAAAAAAAAATTTTTCTCTATTATTTTATCAAGAGTAAGGATATCAGGGAAGCAGGATTCTTACAGGAACATACCCAAATATCACTGTCTGCTTATATAATTTACTACATAGCAATTCAGATACGCCCGTAAGCTCCTTTGTTCAAAATGCTGACTCTGTAATAATTCGCTCCCCATTACATGCCCCATTGTAATATGTTATGATAACTTTCAAGACACAATCTGGGGAAGCAAACTTTTCTCTGACATCTTAAATAGTTTTGTTTTCTCCAGTACATGTTGGTTAATTATATTTGCATCATTGGGACTTTGATTTTAGTCAGCACTATTAATAATTTACTCTTTGACTTAATGGGGCTGCAGAGGGGATGAGACAGGTCTAGTTCAAGTGGTGTGAGCTCCCTGTTATGGACAGCTATGGGCATCTTGCATGTGTTGCCAAGTGCATTACAGAGTAATAAATGTATAACGAGCTGGGCTGTCTGTGGGTGTGCTAAAAATGAACTCTGAATTAAGTAAGGGAAGCATTTCCATTGTGCTGCCTCTGCTATTAAGGAGCCCTTTTTGAGAACAGCCAGAAGCTATAGAATCTACTTTTTGAAGTATGTATAGTATGTGTCAACAGCCCATTTCCATGCCTATAAACCCCGAATTATTTTAAAACCTTTTAAAATAAATTACTTTAATTAGGAGAGATCCTTAGCCATGTACCAAATAATGTGCAATCTAACAGGTCTTTTGATGTTACTCAAAATCTTCTCATTTCATTCATTTAACAAGGCATGCAAGGTCTAAACTATTCTAGCACAGCTTGGGAGTGTGAAATGGTTAAACAGTAAAACCTCAAAGGTTTGCAGCTGTTGGAGTGGGGGTGGACACAATCAATGTGGGCGAGAGAACCACATTCACAATGGGGTAGAATTTGCTGGTGTGAGAACCCTATTTCCCCCAGACTAAATCCAGTGGAGTCTATTTCTCTAGACAGAAGGGGAAAAGCTCATGCTCAAGTCACACACACAAAATAGCCACTAGGACATTCTAGAAAGACTATGCTGGAGGAAAGACAGCTGTCTTAGATTCAGCAATAACCAAGCCATTTAAATACAGAAGTGGGTGACCATCCTTTAAATGTGATTATAGATCTGTTGCAGACAGAGGTACTGAGCACCTTTTTCAGTTGGGACAAAATTCTCCACTAAAGAAGAACCCTTTGTGAAGCAGGAGAATGTGACAAGAGGAGGAGCTCTCCAAGGCAAATCATAAATGACAAAGATCTAATAATTCAAGATGTTGGCAAAAAATAGGACACAAATCATGACTTCAACTGCACACAGCTGGAACTTTCCTTATGCTCCAATCAAGAGAGTATGAAGGCTGACACCCTGAACAAATTCTCTGGTCATTTCCATTCATATAATCAAAAGGACACCTTTAGTTCTTGTTATCCATATCAATTCAAATTGAGGAGCCTACAACCAGAAATTCAGGCTGTATGGACTGCACATTGTACCAAATGACATCTCTTTAGAGTCATATCTTTGGATCAATATTTTCTTTATTATTTTAACAGGAGACAAGGAAAGCAGCAATGAATGCCTGAATGTCACTGTCTGTCTTAATATATAATAAATGACAAGACTTCCAGATCTTTAAAATGGTGAAGGAAAAGAAACTGTGTTTGGTTTAAATTTGTTGCTACTTCGATACACATCTGTGATTCCATTGTATTCCTTACAACCCCTTCCCTTCAGGTAGGAATGAAAGGGACATTGTGCCCAGCCCTTGCTTCTGTCAGTTAGACTAGGAATGGATCATTTCATTTCATGCCATGCTTTGTGACATGCTCAGGAGGAAGTGGGTGGGAAGATTAAACAATTACCCTCCAGCCATCCCAACAACCACAGCACAGGAGTTCTCATGCAGCCACAAACCCTGCTGGACTCTGAAACAATGCAGCCCTCCAGCAGTGTTGGCCCATGAAGAGATGGTCCTGTGAGCCTCTCCTGCCCATAGAGGAGATCTGTTGTCAGCCTCTGAGTCCCCTGATAAGAATGAGCCATCATTTTGGAATAGGGACTCAGCCTTTACTTATTCATCCAGTAAACATTTATTGAACACCTGTCATGAAATATAAATTAAAAAAAAAGAAAAAAAAAAACCTTTAGAATCCTCTCCTTGAAAACTCACAACACAAGGATGACCAAAATCTTGGACTTCTAAAGCTAGCACATAGTAGGCATGAGGATCAAAGAGCTCTGTCCCGGAAGGACCCTATGATCACCAAGGGACTTTCTGAAACTTACATGTTTTATCCTTCAAAGCCAAGTGCAGAAATTCTTATCTCTGAAGATGGAGAAAACCAAAAGCAGCTGTGTGGAATAAGCACATTCAGTTCTTCCAGAATAACACATTCAATTAAGTGACACATGCAGGGACCATTCTGAGCACTTTTTGTGCCTATTCAAGCATGACAATTACATGAACCTAGGCTTGACTGTGTGTTAAGCATGCCTTTAAATATTTTATAAGCACTAATTCATTTAGTCCTCTAAGCATCCCTATGAAGAGATACTATTATTATCCCCATTTTACAGATAAGAAATCTGTGACACGGAGAAGCTATATAACCTGCCCAGAAACACACAGGCAGAGCCAGAATTTCAGGCAGTTTCACAACAGACTCCATGTTCCTAACCCTGGCACTTTCTCTAAGTGGAGAGGCAGCAAGTGTTAGTCACTGAAGCAAAACTAGGAGGGTTCTTATTTAGAGCATCCCCACCACCAGAAATTCAGCCATGGAGACAATCACCTTGCCTTCTGCTGGGCTGTGAGAACAAGGTGAGAGCAGGTCATGGACAAAGGAAAAGTTGATTTAAAGTCCCAACTTTACAAATGACCAGCTTTTCTGGGCCTTAGTTTTACCCATCTACAAAATGGGAATAATAACGACAGCTTTGTAGGGGTGTTTTGAACATTTGATGATGCATAAATAACAGTTCACGAAGTGCCTAACATACAGTTGGGGAGCAGAAAAACCTGACTACTTGTATGGCCCCACTCACCTTCATGGGTGGAGATTTACTCTGGAGCAGGATCAGGTAACACTCCTTCCTCAAGCCCTCCCAGCACATCTGTGGCATCTGGAAAAGATGCTCCTTCCAGGTTCTGATGAAGTCACAGACAGAAGAGGCCTCAACACCACAGTGATGTAAATGAGGTTACACCTGAGGCTCCTTTCAGACAGGGCAGTCTATGTTCCAGCATCAAGATTATCCTAATCATGGTCGTTGACAAACAAGCTGATCAATACTGATTGAATGGAAATATATTTGCATTGGAAAATTAAATGAAGCCAGGCATGGTGGAGCACACCTGTAATCCTAGCAGGTGGGGTGGCTGAGGAAGGAGAACCACAAGTTTAAAACCTTGTGAGGACCTAAGCATCTTAGACATGAGACCCTGTCTCAAGGGAAAAAAAAATTAAATGAAGACTATCCTTAGGAAAACTTTCTTTGCTTTATGTCTAGTGAATCAGCAGGGAACTAATACACTGAATGCACTTGTTTAAATATTAGTGCAAATGAGTTATTCCCCCATTCCAATAAGTTTCAGAAATAACAACACCAGAAAAAACTAATAGTGATGTTGGAAAAAAACGGATCCTATTTATTGAATGTCATTTTATCAGTTTGAAATTTTCATAAAATGAAGTAGAAGATCTGGCACATTTTCAGAATGTCTAAATGGGATAACAATTATTTTAAACAGAAAGTCAGAAAATAATTGTCCATATATTGCTGCTGTCCAGATAGTGACAAACAGTAGCCAATGTTAATACCCAGCAGCTACTTATTATATATATATACACATACATATATAACTGTTTTAATAGTTAATATAGAATATTATATAAGTAAAATAACTGGGAGAATGGAGGGAAAAAAAAGAAAGGTAAGGCAAAAGGTGAGACTTTTTCTAATCTGATTCTACAATGGCTCAATTACTCTCTTTTACACTTCATTTAATCTGTGCCTCTAAATTTATACAGCTCATGAATGGGTCCCACATGCCCTGGAATATTGCCTATCAGGCTTCATATCTTAAAACCCCACACATCCGGCAGAGCTCCCTCATCCTCCTTAGTGGTTGAGTTGATTGATCTCATTAATTGGTAAAAGCTATTTATTTCTTCTACAATAAATACTTCTTAATTCAATTAATCTCCTTCTTAGAACATATGCTAAATTTAGAGATGGTGCTTCAATTGCACAGGTACCATGATGCAGGAAGATTTCTATAATAGCAAATACATTCTTTCCAGAACATTAGCCCAGAATTTTTAATAACCTTGCAGGAGCAATCAGGTTTGCACACTACTACAATGGCTAAGTCTCTGGCCCAATTTATTCTCTTCCTCAGAAACCCACTCTAACTAATTCATACGCTTGAAATGTATCAGTTTTAAATTGGGAATTTAGAGGTCTTCTTGATGGAAAGCAGTAAAGTACTATGCTCCAATTCCAGGCATGTCTAATGGGAATCTTATTCCTAAACTGTTATTAAATTACGTGGATATTGTGCTTTTGGTTTCTGTGACCCATTACTACAACATCTTTATTTAAGTGGCAGCTTGATTCATCTTTTCAACAGCATATTTAAAAAATAATAGAGTTATCCTTAGTAAAAGAACTGGTTTATTAACAGCTCTAAATTGAAGAAACATTCTTTCCTTATTAGATGGTCTGTAAACTAAATAAGCAATAAACATTCATTAAGCCTCATGGGTTAAGAGGAGCTATATTCCTGAGGCTCACCGGTAGGCTGGGCCTCCTGGCAAAGATACATTGAAAAAGAACTCCACACCTTTTCTTTCTTGCTTGCTTGCTTGCTTCTTATCCCTTTGTGTATCAATCCTTCATGTCTACATTTTCTAGTTATTCTCACTCATCATACTGAGAATGTGATTCCTTAGTCTTAGAAAAATAAAGCACAGTAAAGTTGCATAGAGGAGAATTCCACGTAAGAGAAATCTACATTTAGGTAGTGAATGGGGAGTAAAGGAAATGTGAGCCAACTTGCAGTATCCATTGCTATGCAGGTAAAGGCAAATAGAAAGTCTTTGGTGTCTTGGAGCATACCAGTATTCCAGGATATGGGTCCGCCTCACAGTGCGGCCACTCCTGTCCCATCTGTTCCTTTTTGTTTCTCCTTCCACCCTCTCTGAAGGAAAAGAAATCCTTCTCCTTTTCTTGCACACCTTAGGTTATCTTCTCTGGACCAGTCAATGATCCCACCAATGTTCTCAGAATCAAATATCTACATGAAGCAGGCAGAAAGGGTGGGTTTGCTTATCTTGTTAAATGGGAACACTTCCTTTTATTTTATTTTATCCTATTTTATTATTTTATTTAATAGTGCTCAGGATAGAACCCAGAGATTCATGCATGCAAGATAAGCACTCTACCACTGAGCCACATCCACAGTCCAATTTCCTTTCATTTTAAAAGTATCTTTTTTAACCAAACAAAACAAATCAATCCATTATTAAGATGGCTTTTAAATTTTTGTGACATGGGACTAGGCCCCAAGTTGGGAAACAAAACTCTGAAATTTACATCAATAGGGAAATAATTAAGTTAAAAACAATGTAAATATGCAATAAAATATTGTGTAATTTTAAAAAGAATGATATAGAACTATATGCTTGAAGTTAAAAACCTGCCCAAGACATTATAATTGTTTTAAAGACTGAGTATATACAATATTATAAAAATGCATAAAGTATAATGATTAATAATTCGACAGCCATGAATCCTCTCACACTTTAGGAAAAGCAATAATGATCACTTTGGGGCCCTCTGGGTATTTCTAATCTCATTCTCACCTATCCTTGTTCAGCGTAAACCACTATCTTGAATTTTGGGCTTATTTCTCTGAGTTACTTAGAAAATTATTTTATTTTTACATTTTCCAACATCCAATAAATAATATATTTTATGTCTTTGGATTCCACCTGAATAAAGTGTAACTTTTATATTCTTTTATAATTTGCTTCTTCCACTCAAGAAAAAAATTCTTGGCATTTGGTTACACTGATGTACAGTATTTAGTTAGCTCATTCCACGTGGTGTGGTGTCCCATTGTAAGCATACACCACACTTTTTCAAACATTCACCTCCCAGTGGATTTGCTAGCTCCTTAAAACTTTCATTATTACAAAGAATGCTTTTTATAAATAGTCTTGAATATTTTGACTTTAGCCAATCTAGTTACAGAATAATATGGTTTTAATTTGCATTTCCTTAATTACTAATGAGATTGAGCATCTTTTCATATGTTAATAAATAATTTATGTTTCTTTCTTAAATGTGTATTTCAAGTGTGTTTTGCCTATTTTCATATTACTTTATTATCAAATTTTAAAAATCTGAATTGTAGGCTTCATTTTCTTCTAAAACAAATTTTAGTAGTTCACAATTTCACCTTTAATGATTTTAGAGGAAAGGATTGAGGAAAGATTTATTTTTCATTTTTTCCTTATGTGGATAGCAAATTAGTCTACAGATTTAAATGAAAAATCTGTCCTCTGCTCACTCAGAATCCTAGCTGTTATGAATTAAGCACCACCTCCCTCTTTCACACATACACATACACATACACATACATATGTTTTGGAGCCCTCTCTTATCTTGCACTCATCAGTTTGTGTATTCAGGAATAACAGTACCAAACCATCTTAATCCTTATGCTATTCACATTCCTCGTTAGCTGATAAGGCATGTGGTTACACATCTTTGTTCTTGCTTTGCTTAGCTATTATTAAATATCAGAGATGTTCCACATAAGTAATAAAATCATCTTGTCAATCTCTGTAAAAAAGGTGAAGCTTTGATTAGGATTGAATTATATTCCTAAATCAATTTGGAAAATTGACATCTTTCAAACATCAAGGAATCTATCCATGAATATTGTATATATCTCTATTTAGGTATATGATAGTAGACTTATTTATTTTTCCTTCTAGACCTTTATTTTTATTTTTTATTATGAAACTGTTTATAGTTTAAATTTGGAGTTATTACATTTTTCTATAAATTATAACCTTCATATTATCTCATAATCCCCTTTATCTTAGCCATTGCTTTGTTTGACAGAAATGTAACTGCACCTGTTTGTTTGCTTTAATCTCTATTTTCTCCCAGTCTTGCCTTTTGTACTTCAGAAAACTTCTGTGTTTTATGTCTATTTTATAAAGCATATAGCTTGACTGATCTTTAAAATACATGTGAAAATTTGGTTTAGTCTTAACTAGAGAATTTAGCCTATTGAAATTTATTTCAAGTAATGATATATTTCAATTTATTTGTATCATCTTATGTGTTTTCTATTTTTCTTGCTTTTTACTCTTACTCTATTCTTGCTTCCTTTTAGGTTGACTGTTTGTTCTTCACTATAATTCATAAAGTTATCTGTCATATTCTTGTTGTTTTAGTGGTTAATGTAGGAGATTTAACATTCGTACTTAATATATAAGGTCAATGAAAACCCTTAGAATTTATCTGGATGGTATTTTTCCTGAAGCCAAAATTTATTTGCAGTGTCAGTATAGTCCCAACCTGGCTCTCTTAGGACCTTCTATCACCAACTGTGTATAGAACCAGAAGGAATGCATCCATAGACTTTTGTGAAATCAGAGGAATTGAGAGGAGGATACTACTGCACTTGGGCACATCTTTGTAGGGATGAAATTGATCAGGGAACATTGTCCTTGTACCTTATCTGCTGCTCCTGAGTAATTCAGTTCTACACAGGTTTAGGGATTACTAATCAAGAACTGTGTCTATTAGATTCTAGGTTCTTAGGCTCAATTTCTGTTTGAAAGAATATTCTAAAGTTCTTTTCAGAGAGGGGAACTCTGAGTCCCTGAGAGAGGAAGTGACTGAGGTCACCCAAGAGTCAGTTGGCAGAACCAGAAATAGACCCCAGGTCTCACTCTCAGTTCAGACAAGGCAGCATGTTCTGCTTTGATGGAGAGAGAGAGAGAGAGAGAGAGAGAGAGAGAGAGAACTAATGAGCTTCAACAGATACCATATTTGCATGAATTATTTTCCTAAGAACAGTTCTTCCTCTTCCTCTTCCACTCAAATTCCTCTGATACCTGGTTCAATGACTTGGAATATTAGAAGACATGAGACTAGCAAGAGCTGCAGCTGCCCTTCCCACAGCTGCAGCCCCCGTCTTGTGATTTCCGCTATGCTCAGCTCTGCCTCTTGGTTTCTCCTTGCCCCTAGTGCTGAGTGTGGGAAAATCCTGTGTGGGAGATATCTTTCCTTCAATACTTTGGGAGTTTGTCACAGTGAGCTTCTTCTCCCTAGGACAGCAGCAAAGACATCAACATGGGGGACAGGTCTGACACCATTTCAAGACCACGTCTGGAAACTGCTGTGAGGAGGTATAGTTCACTTTGAACTTGCTTCTCACTCAGCCTTTAAGTCCCTAATGTTAGAGCCTCAAACAACAGAGAAAGCATTGAGTTTTCTGCTCCCACATCCATAGGAGAGGAGATTTCTTTCATTGGTGAAATTTTCTTCCCCAGTGGGGCTACTTGAGGATCTATATATGGTCCCCCTAAAAGACACCAAGGCCCATTCCATGTGGTAGGAGAGAAATAAGCACAAGCCAAACACAGTTCTTCCTGATGGTCTCTCTTTCCCAGAAATAAGAGCTATAGAGAAAACACAAAGGGAATCTAAATCTGGTAAGATTTGCAGAACCTCAAGGTTTCGCTGGGTCAGGAACAGGGTAAAAATAGTCTCTCAGGATGAATTCTGGCCAGGAAAATAGACACAAGTGAAGAACAGGAAAATACATTGTAAAATTTCACTTTTTCCAGCTTCCTACTTGGTTTCATTCCTTTCTTTTCTAAATCATTTGCTTCTCCTATAGCACTTCAGTTGAGCTCACAGAGTATTAGAAACCAGGAGCTTATGGACTGGGGACTTTTCAAAGGCCTGATTATAAAATCATGTAATCAAAATAGACCTCAGAAGTGGGCAATATGCCCACTGAGCTGGCCAGACAAATTCCTGTGATGCAGGAACCCATGTCCTCAACTCAAAATATGGCCAGAAAGTCCACAGGGCAGATGTGAGATGCCCCGAAGAAGAGGAACAACCAAAGGTCACCTCGTCTTCAGAATGCTTCTCGCTATCCCAGACAGCAAATGATTAGCTTATTTTTGAAAATCTCAACAATGGGGACATTTCTCTGATAGAAATTTGGTAGTTGTATTGAACACTTGCTTTAATTTTCTTGGTGGTAACCCTTCCCTGTTTTCATCCAGTTCCTCATTTTCTCCAGATGGTCCTATTATATTCTAGAGTCAGACAGCCAAACACACAGACTTGAAGATTACATCTATCTGACATCAGGGTCATACTGTTATTCTTTTGAAGAATGGCTTTAAAAAATTCAGCCACAAAGGACAGCAATAGTGAGAATAAACTATACTTTAAAAGTTCTACCTTTGTGCTGGGCAAGGCAGTGAACAACTGTAATCATAGCTTCTTGTGATGCTGAGGCCAGAGAATTGCAAGTTCAAGGCCTGCCTTGATAACTTAGCAAGTCTCTGCCTCAAAATAAAAATAAAATGGACTGGGGATGTGGGCAATGAAACTCAGTGGTGGAGTACCCCTGAGTTCACTCCTCATATTTAAAAAAAATCTAACTTTGAATAATTGGTCATGTTCTTTTAGATTGTAAGTAACAGATACCCAAGCTGCCTTATATCACATTCTATTTTTTGTTATGTTTCTTTTTTTGTTTATTTCTGTACTAAGGTAATGAGATGTGTCCCATGATACCAAAGAGCAGGTAAACACCCAGTACCTTTTCAAATGTTACAATTATGATCAAGTAAGTTTACAGTTTCACTCCACCATATAGGTGTAGGCACCAACTTCCTTAACAAGACTCCCATAGCACAAGAATTAAAACCAAGTATCTATTAGTGGGATGTCATTGAACTACAAAGCTTCTGCATAGCTAAAGAATTAGTCAAGAATGTGAAGAGGGGTTCCCTACAGAATGGGAGAAAATTATGGTCAGCTATTCCTCCAATAGTGGGCTCATATGCAGAATATACAAAGAAACTCAAAAAACTTAATACCTCAAATACAAACAACCCAATCAACAAATGGGCTAAATAAACAGAAACTTCTCAACAGAAGAAACACAGAAGGCCAATAAATACATGAAAAATGTTCAACTTCTCTAGAATTCAGAGACATGCAAATCAAAACTATACTAAGATTCCATCTCTCTCCAGTCAGAATGGCAAATATGAAGAATACAAACAATAGATCCTGGAGAGATTGTGGGGAGAAAGGAATACTTGCACAGTTGGTGATACTACAGACTAATACAGCCACTCTGGAAAGCATTATGGAGACTCCTCAAAAAACTAAGGATGGAACCACTGTATGACCCAGCTATTCCATTCCTGGGTATTTTCCCAGAAGATACAAAATCAGCATATTACAGTGACACTGTTACATTAATGTTTATAGCAGCACAATTCACAATAGCTAAATTATGGAAGCAATCCAGACGCCCTTCACTGGATAAATGAATCCCAAAACTGTAAATTATACATATATGATGGAGTTCCACTCAGTTATTAAAAGAACAAAATCATGACTTTTGTGGGTAAATGGATGAAAATGGGGAAAATTATGCTGAGTGAAATAAGCCAAACACAGAGATTTAAAGGTCGAATGTTTTCTTTCATACATGGAAGCTAGAGTAAAACTAATGATAGAGTAAAAGACAGTCAAGTTTATATAATAGACTCACCAAAGTCTGAATAACACATGATATGGGAGGAAATCTAATTATGAAAGAGGGGGAGGACAAGGGTGGATGGGGAGGGAAAAGGAGACTACAAATACTTTGCAGTATATTTTACTCCCCTGAGAAGCTAAATAATGCTCCTACAGGCATTTAGAACTAGAAATTTTAAAAAAATTATTATACATATATACATACATTAATATCTATAATATGGGAGAATGCAGTAGAGGTAAAAAATCAGGGAGTGGGTAGGTGGGGGTCCTGAGTAAGGATTAGGTTCAAGTTACATTGTCATTACATCCAAATATATGATTTGTAACAATGACTGTAAGACTGTATTGCACCAATTAAAACAAAATAAAGTTTAAGTTTGTTTATCCAGGCACTTTAGCTACACTTTCGTCTCCACCTTACAATGCCTTGCCTCTTCCCTTCTGAGTGGCCTTCTCATTTCAATAAATCTGCAAAAGTCTTTTCCATGTTGTGTATGTTGTGCCATATATATGACCAAATATAATTTCCCTAATATTGGTTTCACAACGTTTGTTGGATGTTGCCCATCATGTTAGGTGGCATTCTCAGACTCCTAGGAGTAAAAGTATAACTGGCTCATTTTGGGTTAGGGAACAGCCCTTAGTCCAAGAAAGGGTATCCAGAAGGGGAAGGGAGGAAGACTTAAGAAAATGATGCTTGCCCATCTCTTAGTAGGACCTGTGTAGATTCCCAAAACCTATGAATTACAGACAATAGCTGACACTTTTCATCAACTGAAGCATTAACTAGATAAACTTTTTGGAGCACCTGAATTCTTTTGTATTCCTTACTTTTGTTAGGATTAGTCCTCAGTGGATGAGAAAAGAGTGAGTGGACCTGATGTGGTCAATGGCAGCCCATTTCCTATAAGGAAGCCAATCTGTCTGTTCACAGATCGTGAATTAGAAACACTAGTAGATCCATCAATCTTCGTCTGGTCCCTTGCACAGGTTTTCTCTCAATACTAAATGCATGCCCAATGTGCACTGTTGAGCACAGTAATGTATATGCAAGACAACACAAAAAATCTCCATCTGTTACTTGTGGGAAGGAAATCTCAAGGCCCAAGCACCCCTTATCATCTTTGTAAGATGATATAAAGAAGTGCATTATTTCATGGAGGTTGACTATAAAGCCGTAATGATATCTAGATTTCAAAAATATCTTCATCACTAAATGATTTATAAAGAAGTTGGTAACTTCCTTGACATTTTTCAATATATTCATCTCCTCTTCGACATAGCATTTGTCATCCTGAATGACATTTGATTTCATGTCCATCTTCGTCACTAATCATTGGAGTTGTTGACTGAGGGGAGAGATCTCCCTCCAAATAGGCCCCACCTGCCACTATTTATACCACCTCCCAATAGTTCATTCAATTATTAACTCATCAGTGGATTAATCCATTGATAAGATCAGATACTTCTGATCCAATCACGTCCCAAAAGTTCCACTTCTGAACATTGCTGCACTGAGAACCAAATCTTCAACACATGAGCCTTTGAGAGACATTCCAGATCCAAATCATAGAAGACATCTAATTGGACGAGCTTGTTTCTTGCATCTACTCTGGTGTGTATTTAGGAAAGGCAGATTCTACCCATTAGCCCTGTAGAGTTTAAGGGAAGGGAAGAGACCAAAGCAACATCACCAAACTTCTGCTTGCACAACACCAAGAGGTGCTTGGCTTGAGAGTTTTCCGTTAATACTTTCAGAGCAGTTTTCAAAGGCTAGGCCCACGAACACCCCATTGGTAGCACCTGAGAATTAGTTAGGCATGCAGTGTTGGCCTCATCCCAGACCTCCTACAGCCAGAATGGGGTAAGGACTAGCAATTTGTGTCGACGTGCTCTACAATTGACCAAGATACATGCTCAAATTAGAGGAACACTCTCTAAAGTTGCAGCAGTACTGGAGGGCTGTACTTACAGGTATAATTTTTCAGCTATTCTGTTTAGACTTGGAAGCATGGAAGAGTTGAATGTCTGAGGGTAGGTGGTCGTCCTATGCATACATCTGTTTTCAGCACCTCACATTAACCAGGTCCTCACCTGCTCTGGAATCAGTGATCTGGACCCTTGCTGAGGATTTATGAAGAAAGGGGTTTCAGTTAGCTTTTGTATCACTGTGACCAAAATACCCAACAAGAAAAACTTAGAGGTAAAGTTTATCTGTGTCTCAAGGCATTAGAGGTTCAGTTCATAGATAGCCTATTCCATTTCTCTGGGTACAAGGTGAGGCAGTACATAACGAGGGAAGAGCTTAACAAAGACAAGCTGCTCAGTTCATGGTGGAGTCAGGAAAAAGAGAGGGGGTCTGTGGGTAAGGGACCACCGGGAAGATGCACCCCTCCAGGACATACCCTCGGTGACCCACCTCCTCCAGTAATGCCCAACCTACCTGGAATAACCATCCAATTATTCCATTCAAACTAGGATGGACTGATTAGGTGACAGCTTCATAATCCAAATATTTCACCTCTGCATATTCCTGGATTAACAGGAGCTTTTGGGGAACACCTCATATCTAAACCATAATGAATAGGAATGGAAGGAAAAGGAAAGAAAGGGGAAGGGAAAGAAAAGGAAAGGAGGGGAAAGAAGGGGGAAGGAAAGGAAAGGAAGGAATAATTATGCTAAGAATTTAAAATGTGTGCAGCTTCTGTGGAAAGGTTTGATATTTCTTAAAAATTAAACATGGAAGTACATTATAATTGAACAATTCCACCCCTAGGTATATACCCCAAAGAGCTCTAAACTGGTGTTCAAACAAAAACTTGCACACAAATGTTTATAAGTTTTCTTCACGATAGTCAAAAGGCAGAAACAATTCAAATGTTCATCAACAGACGAAAGGGTAAAGAAAATGTAATATATGCATAGAGGAGAAATTATTCAACTATGAAAAGGAAAGGAGTAGTGATACATGCTACAACATGGATGAACCTCAAAAATGTGCTAAGTGAAGGAGGTCAGACTTAAAAGGCCACACAGCATATCATTCCATTTGTTTGAAAGATCCAGGATACGAAAATTAATAGGGGTAGAAAACTGATTAGTAATTTCCAGGGGCTGGGGCAGGGACAAATAGAAGTGACTATTTCATGAGTGTTAGGTTTTCATTGAAGCAACAAAAACTTTCCTGGAAATAGTGGTTACAGTTTTAAAACACTGCGGATGAGCTTAATGCCACTGAACTTTATAGATGTCCGGATTGTACTTACCATTTTTCAATAAACCTTGTCTTTCACTTTCCTGGTAAAATTAATAATTAGGCTACAGAAATATTTGTACCCAACACTCTTGCACTCATTTATGTATTGGATTTAAAACATGTTTCAAAACAGTTTTTGGTTTTTATTTATTTTCTTTCAAAAATGAATCAATAATTATAGGGTAGTTTTCAATGTAATTTTGACCCAATTGGGTTCTTATTAATAATATTTTTAATTCTATGAAAACAATCAAGGGCTGGAGCAGTGGCTCAGTGGTTGGAGGACTTGCCTGGCATGTGTGAGGACCCAGGTTTGAAACCCAGCACCACATACACAACCAAGTGTCAGAGAAATGAAGGCCAGATAAAAAATAAATAAAATTTATTCTCTCTTTCTCTCTCATACACTCTCTCCCTTTCTCTTTGAAAAAAAGAAAAGAAAATCAAATGACTTATCTCCACTATCTTTTTAAAAGGTACATTGGATTCTTGATATACAATATGAAGTGTTGCTGTGATGATTGATTTTATGTGTCTGTTTGACTGAGTTAAAGGGTGTCTCAGTAAATTATTATTCCTGTATGTACCTGTGAAGATGTTTCTGGAAGATATTAGTATTTGAATCAGTAAACTTCATAATAAAGATCAACCTCACCAATGTGGGTGGGCATCATCCTATCCAATCCAACATGCTCACATACCACTTTCCCCATTTATTCACCTTTAATATTAAGAAAATGTCGCCTACACATGAAAAAGCCTTTTGGATGATATATGCCCAATTTAAAATTTCTCACCTCCACCTGTAGTCCTGCTCCTGAACAATTTCATCTATTTACTTTTCATAGGTTCCTCAACTTATTTCTATAATGTTTATCAGATTCTCTTTTCCCATATAGATTTGCTTTTTGTTTTGGGTTTTTCCCCCTTCATTCATCTGTTCTCCACAAATTCTTCACATTCTCTTTTCTGAGCATCAGATGATATTAGGCTTTTGAGCCTAAAGTCAGTTGTAATTCTTATTTTCACTGCCTCTCCTTGGTAGTGGCTCAATATTTCCAATTTAAATAATAGTGCAAACCCTTCCTGCTAATTTTCCATGTTATAGGCATTTACATAGGCATTTGGGGAAGTTATGGGTTTTCCCCAAAGCATTTCCCATTTACCACAACAGCCTAACTGACTGCAGAGTTTAGGATTTCCCCCAGATCAATACACTTATTTTAGTCCCAGATTAACTCATCTTCATTAAACCTCCCTCTGCTTGTGTAGTAGTCAGCCTTTTCCAGAATGCTGGTTTTCACCAGGTGTCTCTCTTCTTTTTTACTCAGGAGGACTTTCCTAGGAAAATCATACAGCTAGCAAGGCACGGGAAAATTCTCCAGTACATGGCTCCAGTGCAAATAAAGGGCAGCTGGATCTCTGTTTATAGGAGGCCTATTCTCCAGGTTAGGAGAATTTTTGACTTTTTTAGGATTATTCAAACAGTCCTCAAGTCAAACTATCCAGGTCTGGCCGAAGAGGTTCAGTCACCATAGGTTGATAAGTGATAGGTTTAGTGGTTATGGCCACGTGGGTTTGAGAGTATAACGAGTTCAGACTGCCCTCAGGGCCTAGGGCCTTGGTGTGGCATGCCACGGAAAGGCAGAGATGTATGATATGTTTAGAGATGATGGAGCAAGTACTAGCAAAGCTCTACCCCCAAAGCTGTTTTCAGTTCCATGCCAGCCTCATGGAAATATATTGCAAGGGAAAAACTGAGTTATGAAATACCAGTTGGGAGGATTCATAGATAACATCTTGTCTACCACTGTCATCCTATGGAAGGACAAATCAAAGCTTAGGAAGGTGAGCTGAATGATTTGTCCAAGGTTGGAGAGATAATCTGACCAAAAACACATCTCCCAACACTTCCATCTACCAAACCAGCCTAAACACCTCTGTCAGAGGCAATCTCCAGCTACCACTTCTACCCAAGTGCAGAAGGCCAGTGTTGCCTCTCCAAGGCATCTCATGTTATGACTGAACCCATAATCAACCCAGTGGGGTTGATTGTCATTATTACACTAATTTCAAGGGACTTCAAGTATAACTTGCTCAATCTGAGTTCATATCAATTGCAATTTTGGAATCCCTCATTGTTGACAACAGGAATATGGGACTAGACACAGCCCTGTTGAATGAGCTAACCAAATACAATAGTGAGTATAGTGCTAAGATGAAAAATAGACTTTAAAGGAAAACAGATCTCCCATTTTGGTGTCCTCAGGAGGCCCCATACAAAGCTTCTATCCCATCCCACCTTTGACCTGCCTTCTTCATGAAAGTTGGTCTTTTGTCTGCAAAAAGACAACAGATTGGATCTTTAAGTGAAGAAATAAATAGTAAGTAGTTCTCCAGGTTTCCTGCAGCAATGTCTCATATTTGACAATCTTACCCTCCCTGACTTGACAGTCTGCTTTCACTAATCCATATGCATATAAGGTGTATATTACCCCCATGTCTACGAGATTCTCACTTAGCCAACGACATCTGTCTTTGAACTGTCATGAAATGCTAGAATGATTCTTTTTCTTTTGTGGTGTCAATTCCTCTTTCTGTCATTATTAACCTTGTTAAATACCCTCTTCCCTCCCCTTCTGAAAGGCATGAACTGAGTGCTAAGTTTCAAACATACCCCCTTAACACATCCAGATTGGGGGGGAGAGCACATCTAGCTATCTACTTAATCAAACATCTACTTTCACTCCATCAACGGGGAGTAGGCCCTTTTGTACATTTAACAAATTCAAGCAATTTAGCAACTGGGTTAAAGTCTATGTAAAGTACTTCAACAGCATGGGAAATGAAGACACTGGTCTTCTGTCTGAGAATTGGTTAATGGAAGACGTGAAGTCTCAAAACGCGCACAACAGTGGGTTCTTACAGCGCTGCCTAATGCACTGCTGGGAAAACCTTGAGAAGTTTCCCATCATGGGGGGAGGTGGGTTGACAGTTTTTGCCTTCACTGTCAGTTCCACTGTGGGAGGCTCCTAAATTTATTATACCTAGGAAATGATTCTAGTGCAAACCTATCCCAAAAGAAGCAAAGAAGCAAAGCAGGCAGTATACCCTTTAAAAGGTATTGTTTGTTCCTACTACGAGTGTGCAAAGGCTAAGGGTAGGCACCTCCGAGGACAATGACCATGGAGCTCTCCTCCATCCACCTTGATCAAAATGAAATACAGAAAAAAAAAAAAACCACACAAAACAACCCCGATCCCATTTGTCTTTCTACATCAATCAGCTTAAAAAATGTTCAGAAAATAAAATAGAATTGTCATAGTAGAATGACAGCATTTTGCACTGGCATGAGTATCTCCACACAATGCCATATCTGCCTAGTAATCAAAATGCTCAATACTACCTGTTAGAAGATTGTCAAACATTAGCAAGGGTCATCAAGAGGCAGCCGTATTTTCTTATGAAAAAGAAATCTCTTCACTTGGGGAGACTCCTTTCCCTCAGTTTCCTCATCCACAAAATAACAATAATAACATGGTCCAACTTCCTGGGGAGGAGAAGATTGATGAGTGCTTTTTGCTGATTAGCTCAAAAGCGCTGCAAATATAAATCAGCAAGAGCTGCACACGCTCCTGCACTGCTACCCTAGGCGCCGGGAGCTTTCACTGAAATCAACGGGAGCTCCAGGAATGGAGAAGAAATATGTATTGGGAGAGATGGTCCAGAGCATTTCGGTGGTGATTATTGAAGTACACTGTTGTAGCGGAGGGGCAATGGCTAAGTGTATGATTATCGACCGCTGCATTTGGATTTGCTGTGAGAACTCTGCTACATCAGGTAGTACAGCTCGAAGAACATCAATCACTTGGTACAACACTCTGTGTCTTACAGGCTTAATGGCCTTGGAATTCAAAGGGCCAAAAGCTGCCCTCTAAAGTGAGCAAAGGGCTCTTCAAAGGCTGGGGTAGCACAAGAAAGTTGGAACTGACTTTTCCTTAGCCAATAATAAATAATCTAATAACAAGATAATTAAAATGACATATAGGTTATGATCATTAAATGATCTATACATGCACATTTGTACTCAACAGCTTAAACAATGGGGTGAAATCCCTTTCTTCTTCCCCCAAGTTAGTCACTTGGTTTGTCATCTTTTGATGGCCTTAGAATATGTTCCCAACTGTAGTCAATAATCTTACAAATACACACATGTCCTTTTTATCAATTTGTACCAAGAAAGGGATCTTTACTCTGCATAAACTCTTTTCAAAAGAGGCCTTTTCTATCATCTATAAATCAAGACAGCACTGTTCCTTCTTCCAAAATGGGAGGAGGGGTGTCATTCAATACAACATATTAGAAACACTTTGCATAGCAGAAAAATGTTTATGAGATATAATCTTAGAAAAATAAAGGGATATTATAATGAGAAGTCAACCCTTCAGTTTAATTGCAAAACACTGTGTAAGCTAAAGAAAATTGTGAATTTGAGCTCTGAAGTGGAAATAAAGTTGCCAGTTTCTGAGATACATATCACAGAAAATGAGGTGTTTTTTCTTCATTATTAAAACATATCTGAAAGTAATAAGAATATTAGGAGTAAATATTAAAAGAACACATTGCCATTGGGGTGTGTGTAGCTACAGAATACATGATATCTGAAAATAATCTTTAAATCACTGACATATAGAAAACTCTACTCCTGGTCTATATTCTTTCCTATAGAGATAAAAGAAAAAAGGTATCAACTCACATAGGGTACTTGCCTGATACAACCAGAACATAATTAGGGAAAGTTCATTACATTAAAATGCTGTGTTTTGAAATTACTCTTTGTTTCCTCTTTGGAAAATCAATAGAAAATGAAAAGAATTATGCATAGATAGGGACTGTATGAATTAAATTGCCAACATTTCCGTGGACCCAAGAAGGAAAGAAATTCAGAACATTTTATGCTGAAGCCTCCACTGCTAAGAGACACCAGTCAACAAGAAATATTGCAATGCACATGACCTTGGAGCCCAGATAGGACAGAAACATGGAAAGAGAAGGATGCTCCTTCCAGCTAGGTAAAGGGTTCCTATGCACATTTGGAAACATATGTGCCAACTCTTTGCCCTGTTATTTAAACAAAAATGTGTTTCCTGAGTTAGAAAAGTCAGATAAGCCCTTCAAAATAGTGTCATTAAATAGAAATACTTATTGAATATTCTGGCCATTGTTTGAAGCATTGAGGAAACAAAACAGACAAAAAGCCAAAGCTCTACTTTCTTGGAGAACAAACAAAATAAATATTAAATAGAGAGTATATTAGAAGATGCTAGGGCTGGAGCAGTGGCTCAGCGGTATCGGCACTTGCCTGGCAAGCACAAGGATCCGGGTTCAAACCCCAGCACCACATACACAACTAAGTGTTGGAGCAACGAAGGCCATGTGAAAAACTAAATAAAAGTTGTTTCTCTCTTTGTCTGTCTCTCTCACTGTCCCTCTCTCTTTAAAAAAGAAGAAGAAGAAGAAGAAGAAGAAGAAGAAGAAGAAGAAGAAGAAGAAGAAGAAGAAGAAGAAGAAGAAGAAGAAGAAGAAGAAGATGCTAAATGCTGTGGAAAACAGAGAAAGGAGAAAGAAGTGGAAGACCCAGGCTAGGTAAGGGTTGCTGCATTGTTTCATGGAGCAGGCAGTGACAATTTCAATGTCACTATGACAACTGAGCAAAGAACTGAAGTAGGTAAGTGGACAGACAAGCAGATATCCAGGGCAGAACATTTTTTAAAAAGTAAGGGCAAAGGGAGTGAGCTGGTCTGGAGTGTTTGAGGAATGCAGACCACAGCAAAACGGCAGGGTAAGCAATGGGGAGAGTAGCTGAACAGGAGTGGTCAAGAGAGAGAGAGAGGGAGAGGGAAGTCAGAGATCCTCCTGGAACTTGGGCTTTGTCCTTGGGAGCCCTGGCTTCCCATTTAGCTCCTCTGTGAAGGGCAGGGTCAGAAGTAGAGAGGTGGTCACTGCTATTTGCAGATGACAGGCAACCTGTGTCTGAAAAGGAGAATGAGAGGAGTTGGGCTATAGATTTCTTTTAGGGGTAAAATTAATAGGAACTCCTGATGGATTGGTTGTTTTTCCTTGGTGGTGATGGACTGTGTGTGTGTGTGTGTGCACACACACGTGGGTATGCATGAGCTCACAAGTGTGCACACTGCAGATTGAACCCAGGGCCTCATGCATGCTAGGTGAGTGCTGTATCTCTGAGTTATATCCCTAACCCCCTCCTCATGGACTGCATGGAAAGAGAAAGAGAGACATTAGGAATGACTCAAAGGTTTGAGTTGCCTCAGCAACTGCCAGTTTCTGTTCACTGGGACAAAGAAGGTTATGGTGTAGTGGATTTGAGGGGGAGGATCAAGGATCTAATTAGGACATGGAAAATACGAGATGCCCATTAGAACTCCAAGGAAAGGTGCCAGGGAAGCAGTAAGACACACAGTCTGCATTTCAGATGGAGGTCTGAACTGCAGATGTAAATATTTGGAGTCATTAGTATAGAGAGAACATTGATATCTCATTCTGGAGAGGTCTTCAAGGTACTGACCATAGAGGGAGGCATGAGGCATGTCCAGGGTCTCATCTGGGGAGCTCTAGCATTTTGGGGAGGAGACTGAGAAGGAGTGGCTACTGTCTGGCATAGGAGAAAAATAGATGTGTCATCCTCTGGATCTACCTTACTAGCATCAGGTCAAAGGAAAAGTTTGTGGAATATTTTTGAATAAACATTAAAATATAGCATGTGCTACTACTATAAGTGCTCAATTGATACTCTTGGAACCAGCCAGACTTTGATCCATCCACAAGATCATTCTTCCAGTTCTTCCCAGAAAAAGGAATGTTCTACTTACAACTTGGTTCAGATTAGCATCATCTGAGAATCTTGGAACACCTCCCAGAAATTCTGCCTCTTCTTTACCCACTCTCTGCTAGACTTTATCCTGTAATAATCTTCATAAACATCTCCAAGCAGGGAAAAAGAGAGGAGAAGGAGGTAACATTGATTCAATGATATTACTATCGAAGGTTCATATTCTTGCTCTTATTCAATCCTTACAACTCCATGAAGTAGAATTTATTTTCCCTTTTGTAGAGATGAGAATGTGATTCTCAGAAAAGTTAAGTAACTCAACCAAATTCATACAGTGCCCTTATATGGTGCTGGAATAGACACCAAGATTTATAGGACCCTTTCCACTGTAAAGTCCCACAACTCAACCTCTTTTCCAAATACTATCCCATTTTCTTTGAAGACTGGATAGAAAATACTCATAAACACTAAAACAAGGGAATTACTACAATAATACAGAAACAACTGGACTAAATTTCTAGTACTTTACAGGTTGGAAAGCCCATTCACAATTCTTAATCTTTCCCAAATGTGCCCATCTGAAATCCTTACCAAGACTGGTACTACCAAGATTGAAAATTTGGTCTTAGGGGAAATGGAAACTGTAAAAAGAACTAGAGGAAAATGCTTTCCACCAATTGGTTAATGCTGTCTTAGAGGAAATCAGTCCTTACAGAGATCTCAGTTCTCTGCTGGGAAATGGGACATAGGCAGGGCATAGAGGGCTGGCAGGGGGAAAACCATCTGCTAAGATTGTGAGGCAAAGATGAGCAGAAAATGAGGATGAAGCCAGAGAAGGTGCATGGTTTCAAAAGTGATTTAAAAAGAAAGGGCAGGATCAGATTTGTATTTCAGCACAACCACTTTGAAATGGAATTCTTCAAAATATCAAAAGCATAACTAGTGTTTTTCATGCTTACTGACTCATTCAAACCTCAAACATTCCTGAGGAAAGTATTATTGCTATTGTTATAACAATGACTGTTATTACTATTATTCCAATTTTACAGAAAAGGAAACTTAACAATGGAGAAACCTGATAATTGCAAAGCAATTGACTCAAATAGTTTGGCTCCAGAATTGGTCACCTTATTGCCAGGCTCTAGGCTTTCTATCAAACCTAGGTTAGATTCCTTCTCTGAGCTTTGCTGAATTGTTAGAAGGGAGGTAATACCCAAAAATATCTATCCGAGAGAGGGACTAAAGTCAGGGTGGTTGATAAAATATTGCTGTTATTCGTTGCTCTTTGAGAGGGAACCTTTTAAGAGCTCCAACTAGATGCTGAGAAGAAAGCATATCTTGACACTTCTCTAAGACCCCTCCTCCTCCTCCTTCCCTGTGCGCTTGAAGCATTCCCCAACTGCAACAACTACTGAGTGCCACCCTGTGCATTCCAAAAGGATTATGACAGAATGGGTCATGACACATTTTGAACCAAATTTAAACTATTTGGTTGTGTGATTATTTCAACAGGTTTTTGAACCCAAGAAGGGACAAGAATGTATCTTAATGTATTATTGTGACCCTTCATGTCTCAAATGCATGCATACCCATTGAATAAATGAATAAATTTGTGCTACCAGAAGTGATTACACCTTCAGAAGTAGTGTTCCAATCTCATTGTTATCCAGTAAAGTCAACCAGGGGTGACACAAGTGCTCTGTCTTTATTTTAAGCCATTCAGGTCAGGGGAATATCTACTTTTACTTTATTCACCCCAAACACTTTTAAAAAACTTTCCACAAGAAAGCAGTTTGTGTAAATCTAGCTTCTCCAAATCATGGTATCTGGCTCATTTTGGCTTCTAATCTCTTCTTGCCTAATGATATTGATTTTAAAAAGTGAACTGTTTGGGAGAATATAAGTGCATTTCTCTTACAAATATCAAAGGAAAAGAGTTTTAGAGAAGTGGGAAGAACTTGGTTGTCAGCTTAGCACACCTTGGATGTGAATGGTTAGCAGTGCTACTGAATTCCAATGCATTTCAGAAGCAGGAGCCACCAATGCACCATGGAGAGCCTTCCAGAGCTTGCAAACTGACAGCCAGAGGGGTGTCCCCTCAGGAATCTTCAGGTGCTTCCTTCCTAGACACTGCCAGCAGATCTTGGCCTCTCCCTCACTCCCTGCTCCTTCACCTCCAGCAGTTGATAGGAGTCAGTGCTCTGTACTCAGGAAGAACCAAACCAGGATGGGATCCCAAGAGAAAGGATCAAGGATCTTGCCCCAAGACAGCAACTATTTCCTAGCTCCTTGATCCATTTTGATTTGATTCTCATGCAAGGTGAAAGATATGGGTCTAATTTCAACTTTCTGCAGGTGGCTGTCCAGTTTGTCCAACACCATTTGTTGAAGAGGCTGTCTCCCCTCCATGTAATATTTTGTCCCTCTTTGTTAAAAAATCAGGGTTTGTTTCAGGGTCTTCTATTCTATTCCATTGGTCTTCTTTCCTATCTTGATACCAGTACCATGCTGTCTTTGTTACTACAGCTCTATAATATAGTTTTAAATCTGGTATAGCAAAACCGCCTGTTTCATCTTTCTTGCTTAGTAGTGTTTTGGCAATTCTAGGTTTCTTATTGTTCCCAACACTTCAGCATTTGGAAGTAGGCAAAGACTTTCTCAACATGTCTCCTAAAGTGAAGGAAGTAAAGTAAAAAATCAGTGAATGGGATGCCATAAAGCTAAAAAGCTTTTGTACTGCCAAGGAAACAATCAAAAGAGTCATGAGGTTTCCAATGGAAATGGAGAGAATCATGGGCTATGATTCCTCTGACAAGAGCCTCATATCCAGAATCTACAAAATCCTCAAAAATCTCAATTACAAAAACACAAACAACCCAATGTGACAGCCTCTTCAACAAGTGGTGCTGGACAAACTGGTCTTCCACCTGCAGAAAGTTGAAATTAGACCCATATCTTTCTCCTTGCACAAGAATCAAA